>JAUCMX010000022.1:16459852-16554852 GCA_033459395.1 Hemibagrus guttatus | reverse complement strand
TCATCACTTCGCTACTCGATCTGAGAGAGGAATTTATTACGAATATTATTAGGAAAGAATTCCATTAGCCTTTATTTATTTAGAAACTCATTTGCATTGTAGTGGGGTCTAAAAGAGAAGGGACTTTTAATCCAAAAAAGTCAAGAAAAACCATTATGTCATCGTGTGCAAGCTAGTAGGTGGTAAAGCTAATGTTCAAACGCAAAAGTGGGCTGAAAAGAAGCACTTTATGACAGATGTCACAACTTCTTTTGCTTCTGACCACAAAAAAAGAAAAAAAAAGAGATTACTTGCAACCACCCCAAATTAGCAACACTTGCTCTGGCACAGAAATAGAGCCGTTAGCTGCGAGAAGATAAAGGTGCCAGGGTCTGTGAGCCAAGATGCGACTTGTTTTCTTTCTCACCTTCAGATCGAAGTGGGCGATTTGTTTACTGTGCATAAAGCCGACGCCTTTCAGAATCTGCTTCAGGAAGTCGATGGCCTCGTCCTCCGTCAGGTTCTCCTTCGCAGCGATGAAGTCGAAAAGCTCTCCACCTCGGATACTAAACCGCAGACAGACACGTGTTACGATAAAGCACCATAAAATAAAGCGCAACATCACACCATCTTTCCATTACTTAGTAAAAATAAAAAAATAAAGAAATAAAGAAATAAAAATTAATAATTTAAAAATAATACTAAAAATAACTGGAATAAATGGCAAATAAATAGCATAAATTAAAAAAAAAATTAAATCTAAAATTATGAACATATTTATTACATACCTTTCTCATTTGCACTTCCTTCTAAACAATTGTATCTCTCATGTTGCTAAATATCGTTTATATCAGAGTGCTGTTGATTTCTCGAATCTCATCGGTCAGAAGGTGACAACCACAAAAAAACCACAGGTTTATATAAAATGTTGTTTATGCTGTTGATGTGTTCATTCGCTATAACATAATCGTTATAACAGGAAATAACTTGCATCGTAGATGTAACTAGACGTAACTATAAACGTATAAAATGTCCGAGGTGTCATCTGTTAATAAATAAAACATTGTAATCTTTTACAAGGTAAATTGCTGTGGCGTAACAGGAATAAAACACTTCAGTGAGTGTTTTATTGAGTGCTGGAACATGTAATTTTCCAAAAAATTGCTGCAGATTTTCTGCAGATTTAGTACGAGACGAGTCGTGAGACGTCATCATCATCATCATCATCATCATCACAACACACCTTCAGCCAAAGCCATTTTCCGTTCACATGCATCGAACATGAGTACAGCTCTCAGAGAAAGTCATGTCCTTGTGATTTCATTAATTCAAGTAAAAAAAAAAGAAAAACACAAAAAAATTCAGCATCACAAAAAAAAAAAAAGTTAATTAATTAAAAAAAAGTTGCGGCAAAATCAGGAATTTTTCACCGCAAAAAAAATCCCTCCTATAGAGAACGGAGTTTTATTTCTTACATCATAGCCTGCCCATTTTTAACCATATGATATTTATATAGAAGGTTTTTCTTAGTCTTAATAATAACAAAAAATACAGCTGAGTATATAAATATGAGCCATTTTTCATTCACACCACATCATACCATTTTATAACATCATCACCACATACAGCTATAAACTATTTGTGAAAAACAGGGCTGTAGAAACTTTTAGCCTGTTTATTAAAGCCATAAATTCCCAGGAGCCCCCAGAGAGCCATTTATCAAGTGCTTCAATCTTTGATGTTACTTCTTTTGGGAATATAAACGACCAACATCAGAAAAATAACTCTGTCTTCTCAGACATAGCCCATGAGATACATATCAGGGCTTCATATCAGGGCTTCAGAAGTTCATAAATCCTCAGGGACACCATAGATGGTTTCGCCTCCCGATTGTCAGCATGGGCTTTAAACAGCTTACAAATAAGGACATAGAAACCTGTTAGGAACAAAGACAAACAGTGTCCAGGTGCAATCTCAGACTAGTGCGAAGTAAAGAGGGTGGGCTAAAACTTTTGCAACCAAGCTTTTTTTGCAAGACGGTATACCCTATATCACACGCAAGCGACAGATAAGTCCTTTGTCTTTACACGCACAGCCTGATCAGTGTCTTTGGCTCTTTGGAGAAAGGCTCTCCAGTGGAAAATTCGAGCCTACGCATCTCCCATGGACGTGTGTGTGTGTGTGTGTGTTCTGTGGCAGCAGTATGAGGATCTGATCCTCTCTTTTTTTCCTAACACTAATCTGCTATATTAGTCACATCGAAATACAAGCTGACCGTTTGACAAAAAGCAGCTGCTAAAAATATATAGGTCATTGTTTTCGGATTTAATCTGTTTTAATACCACACTTGGACTCTCTTACCGCACTCTAAACCCTCGTGTTCGATTGCAGTTGAAATGAGACGCTGGAACTCGATAAACGTCGCTCCAGCCGAGATACCTAGCCGTCGTTATGCTGTGTGGAATTGGAGTTGAACAGTGGATTCAGGCATTAATGTGTCATATTTTGTGCACTTTGCCATTTTGTTTATGTTTTTCTGTAACATGACACACATAACAATAAAACAAAATTAACAACTAGAATTAGCTTGTTTCCTGGACATTAAATATGACATCAATACATGCATCTATTTCTTTTCTGTACCTTTTATCCTACAAAGGTTCACAGATAGCCTAGGGGCATAAGACACCCCAATGCAGGGCACAAAAACACACATTCACACACTATGGGCAATTAAAGAGATGCTAATCAACCTACAATGCATGTCTTTGGGGGAGGAACCCAAAGTCCCTGGAGGAAACCACCTTGAGATCATGCAAACTCCATGGACACAGGGCGGGACTCGAACCCCCAACCCCGAAGGCGAGAGACAAAGTTCATCACACCACGCCCTGAGACGTTCATCTTTTACGTATATTAAGTAATAACATGCTACTCACAGCTCCACCACTAGGACGATCTCGGCCCGGCTTTCGAAAACGTCTCGTAAGGCCATGATGTTGACATGTTGCAGACTCTGCAGGATCTCCACCTCGTGCTCCACGCTCTTCCTCTCCATACCCAGACGGCTGCTCACGCTCCGACGGAGCTTCACGAACTTCCCCGCCCAGCAGGTGCCACAGGCTCGCTCTCTCAGCTCCCGCACCTGCCCGAAGTGTCCACTGCCGAAAGAAATTCCATAAATAAATACTCAGGAGGAAAACACCAGCCTCAAGGAGCTCATTCACTTATCTATCTGTCTGCATATTTTCTCCATAGAGCTACTACTACCTGTGTTTACTCCCTCAATTGTTATATTAGACGTGACACCATGTAGGTTTCACTGTTAAAAGAACAATGTGTTTTTGTGCACGCACCTGCCCAATATTTCTCCGATCTCATAGAAGTCCTCCACGTTCTGCAGCTTGAACTGAGCCATGGCACACAGGTCACCTTCTGTCCACTCTTCTCAAGACGAAATGCGCTAGTTCTGCATCTTTTACAACTACATAACACACAAACACACACAGATTTATTGAAATCTGATAATATAAATAATACAAAACAGATTTCACCCATACCACGAAACCCAATGAACTTGAACTAACTGAGAATTCCTTAAAGAATGCAGTCTTGATATCCAGCCCCGTCTCACACAAATGCAAGTTACATGGGAAGGCAGCACGGAAAAGGATGGTAAGACAGGACTGTAACGCAGGATAGCAACACATAAAGGTAATTCAGTACGGTAAAGCTAAATGGTATCATGCAGTATGGCAACACAGTACTGTAATGGCATAGTAACACAATTAATTAATCTTATTCAAATAGTATAGAGTAAGATTGGATACACTGGTGCAGTACATCTCACACTGATCACTCGACTGAAAGTTTGATACTCGTTGAATAAAGGAAGGAAGGAAGAAAGGAAGGATTTTTTTTTTTCAACTCTGAGCCAGCATGACTTTCTATATTCAGCATGAAAGGGAACGCTTCTAGATTTGTCCTGCTAACAAAACACAACACCCAGGTTAGTGTTACAATAAAGACTTCAAATACTGTAGAACTTTCCTGCGGCTAACAGCAACTTGGACAGAGTTAAGAATAGGTCTCGTTGTTAGCCGAGAAGAGCTGGACAGAATACTCGGGAACGCTGCGGTAGTTTTGTGCTTAGGGAGTTGACTACGATTTTATGAATCTTTCGGGCTGCAGATGTTCAAGCCTGCATTATCACGTCATATAAAGACAACACTGCTAGCAAATAAAGAGCAATAATCATAAAAGCGTATTCGATTAAATTACAAAAACAGCGCTGTGGAATTCTCAAATCTGATTGGTCAGAAGGCGTTAAATTATCTAGAACAGCAGCCCTTTAGCGTTTCGATAGTAACAAGTCGTTACTAGCAAAATTTAAAAAATAAATCCAGATAAATGGAGTGTAATTGTTAACGTTGAAGAGTGGACGTTTTGTATTATCTCCAGTGTTTGAGTTTTGTAGAAGGTAAATCCGAGGTAAAGCCTAGATTTTCAGATGTTTTCCAAAGCCTTGTGTCATTAATGACAACTACAATTCTGTCTCTGGTGAGTAGATTTGCCTGTAGGTTCACATTAACACGCTTGTTCTAATATACGGTATTGTTTCTATAGTAACCACTCATTCGCAGGTTCCTGTATGGAGAACGTTCCACATGGTCTAAGACTAATTTGAAAAACCTGTAGCTAGATTAGTTTTCGTAACTTTCTGCCTTCGTCGTGATCGCTGTCATGATCTGAACGATGTGCTCTGATCGTCTCAAGAACTCCTGAACACGTTAGAAAGTAATGACTAATTTTATTCATCGGGTAAAACATTTCCTGAGTAATTAGTCTTTCTGCATTATATTTATAATCCCTTTATAAATCCTCAATATTTACTGTGAATTCAGCTTTTAACTCGCTGGAAGTTATACATGCTTACATTTTTCACAGAGTATGAGGCATTCTCAGATGGTTTTGTGGTGGAAACAAGTGATGTCCAAAGATTTTCCTTCGAATTTGCTCACCATCGGAAATCTTATCATTGTGAGAATGCAACCATCGCCCACCCAACCCCTGCAGTCACAATCAACCAGACCAGATGTTTGTGTGTGTGTGTTTGTGTTGAAAGCTACAACAAAAGATTCCCTCGAGGTTTGTTTGCTGGCTTCCTCACCAGGTTCGGGAGAGACGAGGCAGTATCTCTGACGATAAATATTTACACAGGCTAAGAGAAGAGCAGGACCGCAACACTTTTATCAGCAAACACCATGAGTACAGCTCTTCGCTTCGCTGCTTCAATCGCACACACAATCAAAGGTCTGGTGAGCCTCAAACTCTGTACAGAAGTCACATCTTCTGAGAAGTTGTCTAATAAGCAGAACAGAAGACACAGAAAGAGCGAGCAGGTTCTTTTTTTTCTTTTAACAGCACATACAAAACCAACTGTTAACACTTTTTGTAAAGCTGCTACTGAATTACAGTACAGTAGAGTAGAGTATGAATGAACTGAAATCACTTTATCACTGAATTTTACTATAAATCACTGTACAATCGCAGCTCCGAAAGCCGGTTTATACTCGATAATTCAGGGGTCCGCAACCACCGGGTCGCGGACCGGTACCGGGCCGTGGATCATTTGTTACAGGGCCGCAAAGAAACAACAAACTTATAATTATCATCTAGTGCCTGCTAATATTATGAATAGCAGCTACGCTAATTCCTTTCCATTTGTTTCCCTTCTTCTACCCATCCCCGAGTCACACAGAGATTGTGCCAGCTCCGGTGGCATCCAGAGATGGACCAGCTCCAGCCGGGTTCTGCTTTCTGAGGACTGGCGTAATCAAAGCAGCACTGCCAACACTATGTGGACATTTTACACATAACATTCTACACATGCTGTATCTGCATCACACAACTAATGCAGAAAGGACATTGTTCATATCACACTCTCCGGTGTCACCCAGATGAGGATGGGTTCCCTTTTGAGTCTGGTTCCTCTCAAGGTTTCTTCCTAATTCCATCTAAGGGAGTTTTTCCTTGAGTCACCTCAGGCTTGCTCACTAGGGAAAATTTTGTCTAACATCTAGGACTGTTTGTTTGTATGTTTATTGTTTCTTATGTTCTGTAAAGCTGCTTTGAGACAATGCTCTTTGTTAAAAGCGCTATACAAATAAAATTGAATTGAATAATTTTATATATTCATTCATTGTCTACCGCTTATCCGATCTATTCTCGGGTCACGGGGAGCCTGTGCCTATCTCAGGCGTCATTGGGCATCAAGGCAGGATACACCCTGGACAGAGTGCCAACCCATCGCAGGGCACACACACACTCTCATTCGCTCATGCAATCAACACACCACGGACAATTTAGAGATGCCAATCAACCTACAATGCATGTCTTTGGAGCGGGGGAGGAAACCAGAGTACCCGGAGGAAACCCCCGAGGCACGAGGAGAACATGCAAACTCCACACACACGGCAGAGGTGGGAATCGAACCCCCAACCCTGGAGGTGTGAGGCAAACGTGCTAACCACTAAGCCACCGTGCCCCCCTAATTTTATATTTATAACTTAAAATTATATGTATTTTATTTCGAAAAATTGCCACTTCCAACCGTGCCACACTCCCGCATTTGACAAGCTAACCCACGCTAAAATGAACCAAAAACAAATGTCACCCCCCTGACCCCCGGGCCACTGTAAAATGGTCCGGTATGAACCGGTCCATGGTACAAAAAAGGTTGGGGACCCCTGCGATAATTGACATTATCCTCATGAATCCGAATTCCACGACTTCTATACTCCCTTGTGTATCTTATGCACATCCGTAGGACAAAAAAATGACCTCAAAACAGACAAAACATCAACGAAAGTTTTCAAAACTTTTCACCGTCATCTTGAATGAAAATCCAGGACGCTGCTACGCATCGTAGATAAATACGTGGTGCGTGACACAATCCTACTTTGTTTAGCTATTTGCAGACACATTGTTACACGGTGCTGTAACATGGAGACCGCTATTTCTGTTGGTATAGACACCAAAACAAGTCAAATTCATGAAGCCATCTTGAGTATAAGTAGTTAAATTGTCGTTTTCCATCCATATAACCGAACACCCTTTATTTCTTATTAGCACCTTTATTCATTTCTACTACCTTGATTATTAAGCTTTTCAGAATGACTGAGACACAATAAAGGTGTTACTATGACTCAAAATACATAGATCTCACAACAGGACCTATGAGTCAATTTGAAGATGAGTCAAATTCTATTGCTTTATCGTTCAGTACGCAGTAGGATTGACTACTGACTGTGTATTTCCTGCCGTTTTTTACGGACAGCATCGTGACACAATTGAATGGTCGTGCTGGTTTTTCCCTGGTCGGTTTCCCTCATCTAGTGTATGCATTCAGATATTTTAGTTTGGGGTTTATTTCTGAAACTAAATTAACAGATGTAGGCAGGTCCTGTGCGTACATGATGTCCTGTGCGTACATATGTAAAAGCAGGACATGTTTTTTCATAGAGCACATCATCAGTGAGCCACATGTCTCACTCTTAAAGAATGTAACTCTGTAAAAGATCAACCATGACCTTTTTCCGACCTCGACTCCAAATCTGACGCAAGCTGTACATTATCACTTCTACAAAAAAAACTGACGTCGGGAAATCGAGAGTGTTAACGCAGGTGAATCGAAAGGACAGGGATGCTGCTTTTCCTATTAGACTTTCAAACAAACTGCCTTTCACCTGCATGTACATACAATCTTCCTGTAAATGCTGGGTATTTATAACAGTGGACACAAAGAGCTATTCATGTCACACTGAATCAACACAACAAATGTCAAGGTCCAACAGTAATGATGGGCTACTTAGCAGTCTTATAAATGATGGTGGTATTGACATGAAAGCTGAAGCCTGGGAAGCTGATCTGTTTGAGCAGAGTTTACAGATGAAGACGTAAGAGAGATAGAAAAAACAAAGGACTAAAGTGCCGCCGCATCGCTTCTCTTTAGATAGACATGAGGCGATACATTCCAACGCACGACTAACATTAGATAGAGGCATAGTAAAAACAGACCGTGTTGATGACGAACATCTCAGAATGGATGTCACAGAGGATCATGGATTTATTAGAAAAATTAACATGGAAGTCATTTACGATTTTTGGCCTTTTAAAAGACGACTTTATTTTTCCAGAGCAAGCTTGAGATTTGAATTTTTCCGAACTAAAAGTGAGCAAAACAAAGAGTTTATCCAAAACAAGATTAAAGACAGAAGCAACATCTGGTAAGCATGACACACATACAGCTGTTTGCCAGAGACGAGCTAGAACTGAACGTACAGTACTCCAAAGTTGACTCATGTCGCAAGCAAATCTTGTAGGAATCCAAAGCCATTATCCTGGATATCAAATTAATAACATCATAAAAGTTATGGACACCATCCCTTCACCAGCTACAGACAGATGTAAGAAATAACAAAGTACAATTAACTTTTGTTCTTTAGGGATTCTTTAGATAGATAGATGTAGAAGGGTTGAATTTAAACCAAGATTACTTACTTATCACTAAAGTAGTAAGGCTCTCCTACTTCCCAATTTAATACCTGACCACCTCTAATAGATGGATGGATGGATGGATGGATGGATGGATGGATAGATAGATAGATAGATAGATAGATAGATAGATAGATAGATAGATAGATAGATAGATAGATATTTCAAGGATTCTGTAATGGTTATTGGAATTGTGGTTAATGGCTTCCTGGACCAATTCAACTTGGAATCCTCTCTAATTGGAAATCAATCCATCCATCCATCCATCCATCCATCCATCCATCCCATGTGTTCACCAAAGCTTCAAAGTTAAGTCTAGCACCTTAAACACTCAGTTTATGAGATAGACAGACAGACAGACAGACAGACAGACAGACAGATAGATAGATAGATAGATAGATAGATAGATAGATAGATAGATAGATAGATAGATAGATAGAATTTAAAAGAGCTTTAAGGGTTCTTTAGATGTTTACTTATTAGTGTCTAGAAGAGTTCTATGCAAAATCCTCTCTAATCTATCCATCCATCCATCCATCCATCCATCCATCCATCCATCTATCTAAGTCTAGCACCTTAAACACTCTGTGGGTTGGACTAGTAAAGGTCCAAAAACCCCTTGGGGAACTTATGAAATAGACAGACAGACAGACAGACAGACAGATAAATAGATAGACAGATAAATAGATAGACAGATAGATAGATAGATAGATAGATAGATAGATAGATAGATAGATAGATAGATAGCATTTAAAAGAGCTTTAAGGGTTCTTTAGATGTTTACTTATTAGTGTCTAGAAGAGTTCTATGCAAAATCCTCTCTAATCTATCCATCCATCCATCCATCCATCCATCTATCCATCCATCCATCCAACCATCCATCGGTTCACCAAGGCTTCTTGGAGTAAGTAATTTTTTTTCCCTTATGGGACATCTAGCACAGTCAACTCCTTCTTTATGAACTCATAAAGGATCTATAATAAATCTTAAAACTTTCTATTCTATTAGAAAGGGTCCAGAGTAAAGGAAGCAACAGTTCCACGAGACATCCCATGAGACAGACAGACAGACAGACAGACAGTTAAATAGATAGATAGATAGATAGATAGATAGATAGATAGATAGACAGATAGATAGATAGATAGATAGATAGATAGATAGATAGACAGATAGACAGATAGATAGATAGATAGATAGATAGATAGACGGACGGACGGACGGACGGACAGACAGACAGATAGATTAGAGAGGATTCAAACTAGAACCCTTCCATGAAGCCAATATCCACTAACCATCTAAAAAATTTAAAATAGCCCTTATCTATCTATCTATCTATCTATCTATCTATCTGGATAACTAAAGGGTCTTTTGCTTCCTGTTTCTATCTACCACCATTAAAAATCTTTTAGCACGATAAGGAGTAACGCACTCTCATTACAGAAATAAACCCAATTCACGAAAGAGAAACCAAATGACAACAATATTAAAAAAAAAAAAAGCGCACCAGGAAAAACGACATGTAAAGCTTACCTCGATCCTAAAACCCTGACGAATGGCTAATCGTCCACTTTCCTCTCCTTTCCCGTGTGAGTGTGCGTGTGTGTGAGTGTGCGTGTGTGTGTGTGTGTGTGAGTGTGTGTGTGTGTGCACGCACAGCCGCAGGAATCCCGCGTCCAAGCTCATGCAAAATGGCAACAGTTTCAAGCCAAGTCATTTCACTGTGAGACGAAAAAAAATGACTAACTTCCCTCACTAGGGGGGGATTTCCTGATTAAAACCAGGGCTGCTATACTGGTCCGACAACTTGTGTGTGTGTGTGTGTGTGTGTGTGTAGTCCCCTCTTGTCTCCTGAGAGAACACACTCCACACACACAGGCTAATATATGATTCTGCCACCTGTTAGATGAAGAAAGACATGGGTTCTGTCCCAAACCTCTTACTTCCACACAAGTAGTGAAACTAATAAGTATTAGTTTGGGTAACTACTTCGTACTTAAGTTATTTACGTGTAGTAGTGCATTAATACGGATCTACATGAATAGTATCTTCGCACAGGTTTAATATAAATATGACAGTAGCACACTATCTAGTGGTGAAGTGTGTTGTTTGGGACAGAGCCTGTGGTTGATCGGGTAAGCAAGATAAACAGGAACCACCATCAACAGTGGCAAGAACAGGGTTGTGAAACCCTAGTTTTACACACACACACACACACACACACACACACACACACACACACACACAGAGCCAGGCTATGATACACACAAAACTAACCATCATAAACTTAGTAACATTTAGAAAACATTTTACTTTCTTTTCTTTTTCATTAAAAAAGTAATAAAAGGCCGTTTTCCTCATTGCGATGAGACAAATGTCAGCCTACAACACATGTCTTTGCTCTGGGGGAGGAAACCAGAGTACCCAGAGGAAACCCCTAAAGCATGGGTGGAGGCAGGACACAAGGGCTCAAACGCCTAGCCCTGTAGGTGCGAGGCAAACCTGCTAACCTCAAAGCCACCGTTTTCGCTATTGTTAGTGTATATATTCGCTTTAAAAGAATGATTTAATGTTAGGAGTTTGGATTCAGTATGTGGCAGGATCTTGCAAGCAGTCACAATTTGTCTGATAACATCTTTGGTGTAATTATTATTATCTGATATAAACAGGGTTGTTTAGTAAAACAAATATTTAGCATGTTAAATATAGACCAAGACTAAACATAGGGGATGTTTATGGCCTGTAGGCTTCAGTGATGGTAATTTTCACACAGAAAGTGTGTGTACAAATGGTTTTCCAGTGTGTGTGAGTAATTATGTGTGAGCAACTCATTATCTACTGATTAACAACCAAGAAGTGAGACAAAACTAAAGAGTTTGAGTTTGAAATATTGTAGAAATATGAGTTCTTTACACCTTAAATAAATTCTATTCTAACGCTCTCCTGATGCATCGTGTTGCATGTCACATGTGTGGAAGTGTGAAATGACCAAATCTGCACCAAATTCTGGGATAATAAATATATTCATTCATTCATTCATTGTTCATCGCTTATCCGAACTATTCTCGGGTCACGGGGAGCCTGTGCCTATCTCAGGCGTCATAGGGCATCAAGGCAGGATACACCCTGGACGGAGTGCCAACCCATCACAGGGCACACACACACTCTCATTCACTCACGCAATCACCCTCTACGGACAATTTAGAGATGCCAATCAACCTACAATGCATGTCTTTGGACCGGGGGAGGAAACCGGAGTACCCGGAGGAAACTCCCGAGGCACGTGGAGAACATGCAAACTCCACACACACGGCGGAGGCGGGAATCGAACCCCCAACCCTGGAGGTGTGAGGCAAACGTGCTAACCACCAAGCCACCGTGCCCCCCTAAAAAATATATTCTATGACAAATCTTATTTATTATTATCATCTTAAGAAGATCTGAAATAATATGTGAACCATCTGCATTCCAAGTTTCACAAGGATTTTGTTCGAATACTTGTAGAGCTTCAGAGTTTTTACGTTCTCACGCTCTTACTCCAAACCATTCCGTCATGCTTCACATCCACTATTTACATATGAAACAATCTGGGCCTCTTTCCTCGGTTTACATCCATGCGTAAATCTAAAAAAGAAAAAATATACATCGCCTCAAAGGCTTTCTTCAAGTTTCCACCAGCGGTATTAAAAACAGCATGTTGTTTTCATTAGGTTTTATTTAAAAAATGATAAAGTGTGGCTTTTCAAGTAGGAACAGTACTTTCCTGGTGTAAAATGAACTCCCAGACCTTTGCTTAGATCACAATTTGGGTAATTACGCGGCCATTCAGAGTTTCTAGACAATTACGTTAGACCTTTATCGCACTAAAGACGCCCTTGGGGACTTTAGTGTTTAAAAGATTTTTTTTTCTTCTTTTGTTTGCTCCCTTAGAATTCAAGTTTAAAGACGTTTCAATGACACAAAGCTATGACTTGCCTTAAATTCAACACTTTCATAGATCTTCTGCTCAGCTCACAGTTTTGGAAACTCTACAGAGAAATTTCTCAAACCTTGTTTCAACACTTCGCATGGTTACAGACCTTGTAGCATGAATATGCGATGAAACTCAAACCAGTCGCTGTATAACCAAGCAAAATTGAATATAAAGTCATGTAAATTAAAAGTAATATTAATACAGAAATTTAGAATATAAAAACACATGATATAATGCGTAAAATTAATACACTTAAATAACTTACAAACTTACAAGAACTTCATTCATTGCTGAGAGATATTTCTTTTTTTTGGTCTTGAAATATTAACCCGTGGCCAGCCTCGCTGAAAAGAAGGTCTCTTTAGCAAGGTTGGTTATTTTAACGACAAAAACGAAGACTTATACACAAAAATTGAACGGTTATATCTGTGTACGTAAATCAGGAATAAAATCTAAAATATGTAAGAGTATTTAAAACAAAGATTGGCTTTAGAAGAAGTAGAAAAAGTTGAGTCAGAGCTACAAAATTAACAAAGCTAATAAGTAATGAAATCATGAACACAAACACATGAACTTCATCTGTTTATCCTTTAAGACTAGAAGTAAAAGTGTCAGTATTTTACTTTTACGAGACATAAAGTAAAAACAATCTGAGATTATGAATATCACACAAAATATCATTTGTCTATGGATAATCACAGACGATAGACAACAATAACAGACATAACTCATCCGTATACATCAGTCGTGTATTATGTCATTGTGGGTCATTGTGTGTTTTTTGTTTCAGGGTGGGGTTTGGTCCTTTCAGGAAAATCTGGAAAAATGGTGCACGTTGTACCCTAAGGGCTAGAAAGAGTAATGACAGTCGTGTGGGATCTGTTTGGTCTTGCCCAGCAGCTTTATTAAGATCAGCTGAAGCATGCAGTTTGCTGCATGTTTGCAGATGTTCATGTGGCTCTTGGAGATCTGCATGGTCCTACTGCTTCTTCATGCTTTTGAGAGAACTTTGGAGCAGTTATAAGATTTGCCTAAGAGTTGTTTATTACTAATATTGATTAAATCTTTTAATTTTTTTTTTTTTTTTTAGTAAAATCTATATCCTGGGTTGGAATCCCAGTTCATGCACACACACACAAACACACACACACAATTTATAGTCCAATCTTCTACCACCAGACAGAAATCTGAGCTCAGGATCAAACCCGGACCCTTGAGCTGAGCCTCAATGTGCCTCTCATTCACACCCAGAAAAAAAAAACTTACACTCTGCAGAGCCGTTCTAGTTAATATTCACTGTTGTATTACACTCAGTCCCGTCTCATTCACTAGGACATTTTGGTTGTGCCATTTATTGAGTTGGCACTTACCTTGGAAGGCCATACTGTATATTATCACAATCTAATACTCAATGTAGTATACGTTATACTGTATGATGCTTGTGTACTGATTATTGTGATGTGATTTAAATGAATCAGATCAGTTCAACTTATCAATACAAGCTATCAATCTCTCTCTATCTGTTTTTAAATAATAAATTGCAAATCAAACGCTTGCATTCATACAGCATGTGCTACATACAGGTCAGGGTTAAATACACACTTTTCCTCATTCTCGCCAGACTTGACTTATTATTTGTTGAGAAGACCTTGCAGTGGATTCTTCACTTTTGCACTGCGTTGCCTTTCCTGAGATTTGAAGCTATTCAGAACGATATAAGCGAGAGAGGCGGTTTGAGAGACAAAAGGTCAGTTTGTAGAAGGCATAAATGTCAAAGGTAAAATAATAAAAACACTAGGAATAGAATTAAAATAAAAAAAATATAACGATACAGCAGGAATGAGAAAAATATATAGAAAATATAAAAAAAATACGGTCTATGAATACAGATGTTGTATGACACAAAATGACATGAATATGATGATATGAATACAGTATGAGTTGTAGAACCATATACTGTGTATAAAAACAGTGCTCATGTTGCAAAACACAAGAAAGGATGCTGAAGAAACAGAGAATATTACAATAATCCTTGTCCCTTTCTTAAAAAGGGAGAAGTGGTGAAGAAATGGTTTCATGTCTTGTGAAATGCTGCCCCCTTCAGGATAACATGGAACTTGTTCGAAGTACATTTAGAAGATCGCAGTGTAGCATGCAAAGAGGTTTGGTGAAGTTATCTGAAGGTTTGGTTCTTGTTTGCTAATTTAATTTCGAAAGACCAAAGAAAGACTGGCATATTAGAATTTGGGAAATAAATGAATCTAGGGTCATCTGAAGCAATAAATAAATAACTAAATAAAAAGATGGTGTTTCCATAGAGGGAGCTAAAACGAATAAAATCATCTTTAAACCTACTACAGACAAAAAGGTATGTTGTACATCAGTTACTGATGGAGTACATCGGTGTTTTCTACCGGCAATTTTCAAAAAACAAATAAACAAACACCAAGCAAACTAACAAGCAAGCAAACTAACAAATAAACATCAACAAAAAACGCCTCTGAAGTGATTTCAAGATTATGCAACTTACAAAAAAAAATGTAAATGTATGCATGCGTTATTCATTCATTCATTGCTAGGAAATGTGAGCGACTCTGTGCAGCGACAACCAATGGGAATGAAGACAGTGCTTCTTCTTCATTTCGTTATGATCGATATGATACACACACCGATCAGGCATAACATTGTGAGCAGTGAGAGGTGAAGTGAATAACACTGATGATCTCCTCATCATGGCACCTGTTAGTGGGTGGGATATATTAGGCAGCAAGTGAACATTTTGTCCTCAAAGTTGATGTGTTAGAAGCAGGAAAAATGGGCAAGTGTAAGGATTTGAGCGAGTTTGATGAAGGGACAAATTGTGATGGCTAGACGACTGGATCAGAACATCTCCCAAACTGCAGCTCTTGTGGGGTGTTTCCGGTCTGCAGTGGTCAGTATCTATCAAAAGTGGTCCAAGGAAGGAACAGTGGTGAACCGGAGACAGGGTCATGGGCGGCCCTGGCTCACTGATGCATCTGGGGAGCAAAGGCTGGCCCGTGTGATCCGATCCAACAGACGAGCTACTGTTGCTCAAATTGCTGAAGAAGTTAATGCTGGTTCTGATAGAAAGGTGTCAGAATACACAGTGCATCACAGTTTGTTGCGTATGGGGCTGCATGGCCACAGACCAGTCAGGGTGCCCTTGCTGAGCCCTGTGCACCACTGAAAGCACCAATAATCGGCACGTAAGCAGCAGAACTGGACCACGGAGAAATGGAAGAAGGTGGCCTGGTCTGATGAATCACGTGTTCTTTTTCATTACGTGGATGGCTGGCTGCATGTGCGTCACTTACCTGGGGAACACATGGCACCAGGACGCACTATGGGAAGAAGGCAAGCCGGCAGAGGCAGTGTCATGCTTTGGGCAATGTTCTGCTGGGAAACCTTGTGTCCTGTCATCCATGTGGATGTTACATTGACAAGTACCATTTACCTAAGCAATGTTGCAGACCATGTACACCCTTTCATGGAAACGATATTCCCTGATGTCTGTAGCCTCTTTCAGTAGGATAATACACCGTGCCACAAAGCAAAAATGGTTCAGGAATGGTTTGATGAGCACAACAACCAGTTTGAGGTGTTGACTTGGCCTCCAAATTCCCCAGATCTCAATCCAATCCAGCATCTGTGGGATGTGCTGGACAAACATGTCCGATCCATGGAGGCCCCACCTCACAACTTACAGGACTTAAAGGATCTGATGCTAACATCTTGGTGCCAGACACCACAGCACACCTTCAGGGATCTGGTGGAATCCATTCCTCGATGGGTCAGGACTGTTTTAGCAGCAAAAGGGGGACCAACACAATATTAGGCAGGTGGTCATAACGTTATGGCTGACCATTGTATATTTACACACGCACTGCTGAATTTTATCCACAAACTCCAAATCTCTCTCCAGAATTGTTCATTTTAGATAAGAAAACTGCTTTTGGTGTCAAGTAGAATGTTAGCTGTGCCACCCACTGATAAACCTTATTACTTTGGCTACGTCTACTGATAACTACATAGTCCAGCCACGTTCTACTAACAAAACAAACACTGTGTACATTGTCTTTATTCATTCATTGTCTACCGCTTATCCGATCTATTCTCCTGTCACGGGGAGCCTGTGCCTATCTCAGGCGTCATTGGGCATCAAGGCAGGATAAACCCTGGACGGAGTGCCAACCCATCGCAGGGCACACACACACACTCGCTCACGCAATCACACACTACGGACAATTTAGAGACGCCAATCAACCTACAATGCATGTCCTTGGACCGGGGGAGGAAACCGGAGTACCCGGAGGAAACCCCCGAGGCACGGGGAGAACATGCAAACTCCACACACACACGGTGGAGGCAGGAATCGAACCCCAAACCCTGTAGGTGTGAGGCAAACGTGCTAACCACTAAGCCACCGTGCCCACCTACATTGTCTTTAATTTGATATTAAAAACCGAAACACTGCTACAACTTTTGTACCAGAATAATCAATTAGGAAACATACTCTCAGCTGGAATCACAACATTTGAGCACTGACTCACATTTCTACTTATTTGCTTCATCTCACTCGCAATGCACTGTGTCTATGCAGTTTGATCCGCACAGCTGGAGCATATTTTTCCTCTCTCCTCCCATATGGTACAGCAGAAAACCCAGCTCATTATTTTTGGGGGGTTTTTTTCTCCCAAGAAAATGTTTGTGTTAATTAAGGATTCAGGCACCATCTGTATCTTTGGACCGATCCCAATGAAGCTAATTTTATTTTATACCTACACTTTTTTTTTTTTTTTAAATTAGTATCACTATTTATGTACATTATATTTTTATATATTTATCTTCTTACTTTAAAATGATATTAATACAATTTAATATTCATTCCTGAACTCAAACACATATATTACAGTGTATTTAGTTCACAATTTTAATTCAGCTATGTGAATGAGAACGCGTTGGCATAAAATAAACCGCACATTACCGCCATCTGGTGGTTAATATACGCAATGGCTCTGAACACGCTTGCAATAAAGGGACCTGAACATGGAAATTATAGCAAAGAAA
The DNA here is from genome assembly GCA_033459395.1 of Hemibagrus guttatus. Lineage (NCBI taxonomy): Eukaryota > Metazoa > Chordata > Actinopteri > Siluriformes > Bagridae > Hemibagrus > Hemibagrus guttatus. The sequence goes on along the minus strand of JAUCMX010000022.1, from coordinate 16,537,259 downwards.
TGATTCATCATGCTTAGGAAACATCCATAAAATCATAACAGTTTAAATGACAGATAATTAAAAAAATATTCAATGGACAATTCGGTTTTGATTGACAGTCGTGTTAGAGGATAACATAAATGGACACGCCCCATAGATTTGATTCCCATCTGAGATTCATATTTTTCAGTGTAACATGTCAGCAGTGTGTGTGTGTGTGAGTGAGAGAGTGAGAGAGTGAGTGAGAGAGTGAGAGAGAGAGAGAGAGAGAGAGAGAGAGAGAGAGAGAGAGAGAGAGAGAGAGAATGTGAGAGAATGAAATACAGAATGGTAAAAGAGGTGTATTGTTTAGCATGGATTCCCCAAAAATGTCTCTGGAGGAGAAAAGAAAAGTAATTTGATTAAACACTCATCGTCCAATTAATACAAATTAGACCAAATGAACTTAAAAAAAAAAAAAATCATATTTGTTATTTAGAATAAAGTTGACACATTAGAACAGAGCTGTTCAATCTTATCCGGAAAGGGCCGGTGGAGGTGCAGGTTTTCATTCCAATCAAGCAGAAGCCACACCTGATTCTACTGAAAACCGAGATCATCTGATTAAAACAGGTAGAATCAGGTGCAACTTCTGCTTAAACCTGCACCCACACCAACACAGCGAAGATTAGACACCTCTGGACTAGAATTCAGCCTCCCATGACCCAAGCATCACTGCAGAATACGATTATTATTCAGAAATAACTTGACAGCATAGTATTTTTTTTAAACCTGTAATGTGTTTAATCCCCAACCAATAGATCAGGATAATTAAGTTCTTAATTAAGCAGGATGCCATATTTAGTCTGTAAATGAAATGAGTGTGAAACTCTGAAGTTCTTGATAAGACAGGAAAACCCAGGTCTTCTGTTATTTATTTATTTATTTTTTTTCTTTATTAATTTAATTTAATTTAATTTAATTTAATTTAATTTTCTGATTAAACCAGACTTAACTGAAGCAGACTTGAAATAAGAATTTTCTGATATTAGCTAATTATTCGCTATGAGCCGCCATGACCTCCTAAATCCAGCTCTTTTGTAATTAGCTAATACATCAAATCTTCTTCTTCTTTGGGCTTTTCCCTTCAGGGGTCTCCACAGCGAATCATCTCTCTCCACCTATCCCTATCTTCTGCATCCTCAACACTTGCACCCACTAGCTTCATATCCTCATTAATTACATCCATATACCTCCTCTTTGGCCTTCCTCTTTGTCTCCTGCCTGGCAGCTCCATGTCCAACATTCTCCTACCAATATACTCACTCTCCCTCCTCTGAACATGTCCAAACCATCTTAATCTGGCCTCCCTAACTTTGTCCCCCAAACGTCCAACATGAGCTGTCCCTCTGATGTACTCGTTCCTAATCCTGTCCAACCTTGTCACTCCCAAAGAGAACCTCAACATCTTCAGCTCTGCTACCTCTAGCTCTGACTCCTGTCTCTTCCTCAGTGACACTGTCTCTAAACCATACAGCATGGCCGCTCTCACCACTGTCCTGTACACCTTCCCCTTGATTCTCGCTGATATTTTCCTATCACACAGAACTCCCGACACCTTTCTCCACCCATTCCAACCTGCCTGCACTCGCTTCTTTACCTCTTTCCCACTCCTTCATCTCTTCACCCTGTAACCTTACTGTTCCACTTCCCTCCCTTTCATTCACAAGCTAATACATCAAATGAGGTATAATAGTAATCCCTGCTGTGAATGTTAACCTTAGATCTACTACTAATCTTGTGTTAATTCACAGATCTCTGGTTCTACCATGAACATTGAATCAGATCTGACCTTTCATTACAAACTCCAGCTCCAGAAACGAATACTGTGAACAGAGATCCAGATTTTTAGATCCGTTTCTCCTGCAAGCTACTATATTCCTACGTCGGCGAGGAAGTTGCTTGACCACAATGCATCATTAAAGCGATCCACTTGCTCTGATTTTAGTGCCAAACACACACTTAAACTGCACAAACACAGGTTTGGTGGTTAGCCACAGAACTGGCTTGATGAGGGAAAAATCAGCAGGAGCGACAAAACCCACCAGGATACCGCAAAACAGTGAGGACAAACTGAACATTAAAAAAAAAAAGCAACATAGAACATGTTATGGCACAAATCCAATAGCCAAGTGGGCTCTGTTTAAACAGATTAGAGCTCTTTTTAACTTACCACATTTTCCAAAAGTGGTGAAGACACATTTCACTTCTGTTTACTAGTGAAGTCTTTATTCTGACTGTTGTCACTTTTATAGTATCAGCTATTTCAGAGGCACTTGCAATGTGCTATATAATAATAATAGTAATAATAACAAGAATCATCATCATCATCATCATCATCAGACTAAATGTGTTGGTACTTTGGCTAAAATAATTAAAAAAAAAGAATAATTGCTGTTTCTTTAATGTTATCTATTTATATATATTTGGAAAAAAAAGGTGTAAAGGCTACGATGAAGTTTTAAGTCTAAATAGCAATCATCAGGTTAAAAGAAAATCTCTTGGACTTGGAAGTATACTGATTATTTAAATGTGACTGGTATAAAACCTTATAAACTCTATGTGTAATATTCTATATATAATATTTGGCTACAAAGATGACAGATTTTATCTCTGGTTTCTTAGATGGATGGAGTGATAAATGGATGAATGGTTGGATACCGATCAGTGGGATGGATGGATAGATTGGTTGGACTGGGCTGACTGGTCGGATGCTCGGATATAAGATATAAGGATGAATGGATGGATGGATGCATACTTGAATGTGAATTTACTTGCATGTGGATATATGAATGGATGGTTGAATGAACGGTTGGATAGATAGATTGAAGAATAGATAGATGGATGGTTGGTTTATTGCTTAGATGGATGGATGGATGGATGGATGGATGGATAGTTGCCTGAATGGATGGAAGGTTGAATGGATGGATGGATGGATGGATAGTTGGTTAATTGCTTGGATGGATGGATGGATGGAGGGATGGATGGATAGTTGGTTAATTGCTTGGATGGATGGATGGAGGGATAGATAGATAGTTGGTTAATTTCTTGGATCGATGGATGGAGGGATGGATAGTTGGTTAATTAATTGGATGGATGGATGGATGGATGGATGGATTAATAGATATATGGATAGTTGGTTAGTTGCTTGGATGGATGAATGGTTAATTGCTTGGTTGGATGGATGAATGGATGGATGGATGGATGGATGGATGGATAGTTGGTTAGTTGCTTGGATGGATGGATGGATGGATGAATAGATATATGGATAGTTAGTTAGTTGCTTGGATGGATGGATGAATAGATGGATGGATGGATGGATGGATGGATGAATAGATAGATGGATAGTTGGTTAGGTGCTTGGATGGATGGATGGATGGATGGATGGATGAATAGATATATGGATAGTTAGTTAGTTGCTTGGATGGATGGATGAATAGATAGATGGATAGTTGGTTAGGTGCTTGGATGGATGGATGGATGGATGGATAGATAGATAGTTGGTTAATTGCTTGGATGGATGGATGGATGGATTAATGGATAGTTGGTTAATTGCTTGGATGGATGGATGTATGGATGGATGGATGTATGGATGGATGCTAATTTATTTGTAATTAATGAATAAATGAATATATTAATGGCTCGTTGAATGAAATGTTAGAGAGACACATGAATGGTTATACCAAGAGTGCATTAACAGCTTGAATGAATAAATGGATTTACTGTATGTATGTATGTATGTATGTATGTATGGATGGATGGATGGATGGATGAATAGTCAAATGGATGGATTGATGGATGCTTACTTGCTTGACCAAATAAATAATTTTTTGTTCTTATGAATAGATGGACAGACAAATTGATGAATAGTTCATTGGTTGGTTGGATTAGTATTCCTTTGCATGCCTGGTTGGATGAATTTATGGAGAGATGAACTGGTTGTATGAACAAATGAAAGTCTAATCATGGCAGGTTTATCAAGTGGACAAAAGTAACGTAAAAAACATAAGACATGAAGCATATAATAAGAAAATTACAAAGTCAGTGTGGTAAATGGATTCATGGCCAGCGTGCTTGCCTAGAGAGTAAATTGGTATAACTGCCTTCCATCTGTCAGCGTTCTCCAGCTGCTGGTTTTGCACTCGTCTGGAATATGAGAAAATATAAATTTAGCTGAAAGAGAAAGACTCTCATTTGATTTTCTTTTCATATTCAGTTTTCTTGCTAAGTGACATGAGAGGTCACTCAAATCACAGAATTAGAAATGCTCTCTCTTATATTTTTTAATGTCAGGCCATTTATCTCCCCACGCTTGACACGAGTCATATGATGAGGGACAGAGAACCAGGGAAACGTTGTGAAAATGACTCCAAATGGTCTTCGATAGATTTGATTTTCTTGTTTTTCTCAGGAACAAGTTCTCTTTTCTTTGCTAGCAAAATGTTGTACTTGTGGAATTCCAGCCCATTAGGATGCATTTCTTAGCTCTTCTTCATCATTCACCACATGTACACTGGGTGGGAGTGTTGTGGACATAAATGGTCTTGTTAGCAACCGTGTTAACAAGTAGTCACGAGCAATTCATCTTAATCATGTCTTCACTCTTCCTTTTCCTTCCCTCTCTCTTTCCCTTCCTTGCACAACCCAAATCTCACTTTTTCCTCGCACACTGTTCTTCTGATATTTTTCCTTCCTTCTGTAACGTCTTTTGTCTTTTCTTTCCATCCATCCCGAGCCCTACATGCTTACCTCGTTCTCAATCCCTTCCTGGCGTAAGCTGATGAAGTGGTGTGCTGTGGTATTTTGAGAATTCCTTTCCCTGACCAAACCAGAAGCCTCTTGGCTGAAATCCTCTCTACTTCCCGACCTCTTCCCAAATAAGGCTTCCCTTCTTCCAGCAGAGGAGGTGGAAAAAAAAGAGGCAAAGTGCAATGTGGACAGAGGGAGGGAGAGCCTGCTGAAGAGGAAGGCTTAGAGGAAAAAGGCCATGTCCTTTTAAGGCCACAGTTTCCTTTTCTCCCTCACTCTCTCCATCCTCTGGGTGGCTAGTTCTCTAATGGTGAAGTCATTGCAGCTCTCTTAGTTTTAAGCCTGCTCTTTTCAGAGGGAGGACTCTCCTGCCGCTGCATAAAACACACCCGCCCAGAGATCCGCACTTGCATACCTCCTATCACACACTCCTTCCGAACTGTACGGAGGAACTTCGTCCTAAAACTTTATACGCAGTGAGTACGACTTTCGTATCTTTTTCTTTTCCTCATTTTTCCCAAGCACCATAGAGATACTTGAAAGGAGTTTTGTGACTTTGTGGATCATGTGACACGGTTAATACTCTTCGTAGAAAACCAGGTCTTTCTCAGTGATGATGTGTTGAACATTTATGCAACTGTGCTGGTCCTCACAAGTCCTTATTGAGTCTGTAGATATCTAACATGTTTTGCTGTGATGTTTGTGTGGCTTGAAACATGATTCAAAAAAGCTAACAAAGACTAATTTGGGGGAAAAAATACCCCTCCTCAAAGCAAAAAAAAAACAATGGTACATGGTTGGAATTCCACTCCGGTGAGTCTGGAAGGTTAACCACAAAAATTCTTGGATGGTATTCACACAGAGTGTGAATTAGTGGCCTTGAAAAACGTCTCTGTTCAACTCTGGGGTAAAAACTAATATTTTTTTCGACTTAACAAGTACAATACTGCCAACCATGACAGATCTCTGATTCTACTACTGTGTAACACGGATTTGATAGACGCCTTCTAGCCTTTCATCACAAATACAGACGATTGCCATAAAAGGTCCTAACCAGGAGTTCATCTACCACCAAGGCCCATTCCAATTTATTGACTGTCAGTGATGATCCTTGGCTCACACACACACACAAGCTCTCAAACACTCAATCATCACCACTGTCCAAAGAACACACTTGTTAAAATAAACCTTGGAACACTTTACAATCAGAACTCCAAAGATTTATCTGGGTCATTTACGGTAACCTAGAGCCTCATCGGAAATATTTCAATACGTCTGCGGTGCCATAGTGTTAAGTTTCCAAGAGTTTGTGAAATCAAAAGACATTGTAAAAAAAACCCCCAAAGTTTGTTCTTCTGTGGTTTTGCTGTGAAGAACCTTTTTCTGGCAGGAATACCTGGAACAGTCAAGCAGTAGCTAAGTGGTAGAGCTGAGCAGTAGGCGTGGAAGATAAAGATATCTGCTTAGCGTTCCAGCTGCCATTCAGAGCTGATGTCATTACAGCATTACATATGTTCAGTCATTCCACAGACTGGAGCTCCAGAAGTTTCTTCACAGCCGCTGTGGTGAAGTGGAAAAAAAAAAAAAGTGTTGGAATTTGGAGTTCGAAACCAGGGAGGGAAGAAATTGCAGACATTTGTATCGACAGAAGATTTTCCAATCTCATTTCAAGTTTGGATTAAAGGACTTTGACGGTAGTTTTTAGCTGCAAGACAAATCACAGGTTTATATAATTAGACTTTTTTTTGGTGTGTAGAAATCATTTCTATAGCAACAACTCATCGGGATTTGAGCTGACGAAGCTTTTTGTTAACATTCCGAGAAGGAGTTGGTACTTTTTTACACCATGGGAAAAAGAAGAGTTTGTGTCACAAGCTACATTTGTGTTGTTAAACATCAACATAAACTGAGGGAAGGCTATAGAGCGGTCATAGCTCAAGTTATAACAGGAACATCACTAAATGTTACCATAGATGGATAAGATCTTGACATTCTTTAATTAATAAGAATCATTATAATAAAAGAGGAATCGACAATTCACCTGCCGTTATAATCAGAAAATAATCCACACACCTCAATATTTCCTTGTTTAGCATTACAAGTCAACCTCCAGAGCACTTGAATGAGAGAGTACTAGTTATGGCATGGTTTCTGTTTACATAAGAGAGAGTTTGATATCACTTGACAGGATGGGAGGGATTTCATAAGGTGGAGTTCCTGTGTGGTTTCTGGTCAGCACTGGGTCAATCTGGACGTCTTGTCCATAGACATTCACATTGAAAAAACGTTTCATCAAAGTGTTAACCAGGGTGTGAACAAACTCTAACAGTTTGACTTGCATATTCTTGCCCACCTCTAACCTCCAGGCCCAGAGCGTTGTGGTGTCCAGACATCAAGATGGCAGCACAGGTGAAAGTGCTGCTGACTCTATAGAGCTGCTGATGTGTGTGGGCTTGGCACAAAGGAAATTGTGCTTGTGCAGCCTTTATGAGCTTCCTTTGGCACAGTCTTTCCTCTCAGTTTAACTCACTAAATAACCGATTTCAAATTGGAAGTCCACAAAAAAGAGCTGTGTTCAGATGAAGATTCATGGGCTGCTACAAACTGGCTTAATTTTTTTTTTTTTTTTTTTCTGGCAAGAACACGTGCATGATTTGGGAAAACATTTGTATGAAGATGTCACGATTGTGCTCATTTCCTTACGTGGCAGCTTGTCCACAATATTGGTTGTTGGCTGTTTTTCACTTGGTTGGATTGGCTTGTGGCTTAAAGTAACATGTTTTTAGCAGAAGTGGACAGCACACTGGGACACTGCTCAGCTAAAAATGTGCAAATACTTGATAGTGGTGCAAATTTAACTGATGTACATGATGCAGTGTAAGGTAAGTAAAATGAATAAGAAATTTCGTACTGGAAAGATTTGCTTATTGATGTTTTAAGCTTCATAACCTGGGTTTAGTAGATCAAATCTACCCTAGAAAGCAACACACATGTTCTTTCTCCTTATTCGTAATCATGCATGCATTTTTATGAAGCAGGGAACCCCAGCCATGGCCAACAAAGGTCCATCCTACGGACTGAGTCGCCAAGTGCAGGACAAGATCGATAAGAAGTATGACCCCGACCTTGAGCAGCGTCTGGTGGAGTGGATTGTTGCCCAGTGCGGTTCTGGAGTGGGGAAGCCTGCGGAAGGAAAGCACGGCTTCCAGGATTGGCTGAAAGACGGATGTGTGAGTTATCATGTCTCTCCTGCTGATGGTATCTATAATGGCTTCAAAGACGTTAATCGGAAGGCTTGTTGATCTCTGAATACTCAGTAATGACAACAGAAACTATGGCGGCCAGTTCTATATTGTTGACAGGGCCTTACTAGGTTTCATTCTATATTAGAAACTTAAGCATTTGGAGCAAAACTTACTGGTGTGAGTGTCTGACTACCATTTTTTTCAGTATCTGCAACTACCCAGTCAGTACTATGATCAGTACTAATTACACGCGGAGGGGATACTGACTGGACAATTATCATCAGCCTATTATATTCATGTTAGATTTTTAAAATCAGAATAGAGCTGTGCTAAGGAAATGTTAATGAAATGAACCATTACACTCCCAGATTGGTAGCTGAACAGAAATTTGCCGTGCCTACATTGTAAACACTATTAACGATTATGAAAAATCCATCATGGCTTCTCTTTACAAAGATCCAACAACTGAACTATCATTTAATAGTCTGCTCTGTGTCGCTCTCAGGTCCTGAGCGAGCTCATCAACAGTCTCCATGATGCAGATAAACCCATAAAAAAGATCCAAAGCTCATCAATGGCCTTCAAACAGATGGAGCAGGTGTCTCAGTTCCTTAATGCTGCAGAGGCATATGGTGTCACCAAAACCGACATGTTCCAGACTGTCGATCTCTGGGAAGGTGAGTAAACCAATATGTAGTTCATCACTTCATAAAATGGTCCGTTTAAGACAGCTATATTAAGTCCCAGGAGATGCGCCAGAAGCTACAGTGTTTATCTATTTGCTTTTGTTAAAATAATACCTCTACTTTTCTATGCTCAAAGGAAAAGACTTGGCTGCAGTGCAACGAACACTGATGGCTCTTGGCAGCATTGCAGTCACAAAGAATGATGGGACTTTCCGTGGTAATCCTGACTGGTTCTTCAAGTAAGTAGTGGCTAAAGCTGCAATATGTGCAGTACATCCAAGGGTCAGTCCGGTGTTCTTCGTAATGGGTTTATGTTGCTCCCACTGTGATAGTGAAACAATATTTTTTAAGCCCTTAAGAGTTCCTCTAGATGGACGACGCAAAGAACTCTGGATTTAACTTTATACTTTAGCTTTCCCCAAAAGTTTGGAGTCAAGATGCCACCTAGAAACCTTCACAGGTTAGCAAAAATGAATGTATTCAAGGACACCGAGTTGTCAGTTTATTGTGTACAATAACTATTTACTAATTTAAGATTTAATTCAAATCTGTATTTCCTAGCTGTAGCATAAGATACTGTGAATATTTTGTGTTCTTGTTCATATTGCTGTGAGCTTTATTAATGAAGAGTGGTGGAAAAATGGACATTGTGACACTTTATATTATTCTTTCATTCCTAACAGAGAAAACTAGGTGGTCTTGCTAAACTACACACTTCTAGCTTTCTAAAGCGGTAACCTTGGAACCTTTTCTAAACAGAAAACCTTGCTGAAAGGCTCGACAATGAACTTTCAAAATGTTCCCCAGACGGGACAAAAAGAGGATAGCATTAACATTCTTTCATCACTGTATATATATATATATATATATATATATATATGTATATATAAAAAACATGTACCTCTGTGATTATGGAAGATGTGAAGGTGTGAAGATGTGTCCAGCATTGCTGTTATTTTTCCCCCTGTTGCAGGAAAGCTCAGGAGAACCGGAGGGACTTTTCTGATGATCAGCTGAAATCAGGGAAGAATGTTATCGGCCTGCAGATGGGCTCCAACAAAGGAGCATCCCAATCTGGAATGAGCTACGGTAGACCCAGGCAGATCCTTAACCCTTAAATCCACTAATTTCCAACGCCATTCATCCATTTCCACTTCCCCTTACCACTCTAAACAAGCGCCAAAATCTTAAATCTACCACACCAACCATATACAGAAAGCATAAGGACCTATACACTACTCATGCACTCCTAACACTGCTCAGACACGAAATCAGAAACAAACCAACATGTTGTACATCATGGACAACGCATTTTGGCTCGCATCCTGATGTTCTAATCGATTTTAGTAGCAATGTAATAAAAGAAGGAACTGATTAAGAAGATTTTAATCATTTGGATTTCTGATAACACTTTTATTTTAGCAAAACCTGTACTTCTGTGGTCAAAGTTCTATGCTAATAAAGGTATGCTAAAGCAAGTTATTGGAATAAGATTGGAATTTCTAAAATGTGAGGCTGTTTTTATTTCCCCTGTCTGAAACCCAGAACAGGTACAGCCTTGTATCTTTGTATTTTGTCTAATTAAAAGATGACTAAAAAGAAAAGATTTTATTTCTGTTTCTTGAAAAAGATGAAACCAGTTTTTTAGACACAAATATGTAAAAGTTTCGTTTGCACAGAAAATTAGGGGCAGCTTTATTAAATGCATCCTTGGAATGTTGAACTTTAGCAATGGCCTTTGAACTAGACCTTGAATTCAGGTGCACTTCCATGAGCAATAATAATAGCAATCAACAATATTAATTAAAAGAAAAAAATCATAAAAAAAAAGCTGGTAATGAACTGCATTATGGATTAGTTAGTTACAGGGCAGCAGATTGCTATCTACCCTCTTCCGCATACATGAGCTTACCTGCTCACCGACTGGCTAGTGTTGCTGTGATTGACAGGGATGCGAGAGTAACTCATCCTTAAGTAACTCATCCAAAAGAGCATGTCCAATCTGGCTCCCTCTGAGCTTGAACTGTAGAAAAGACCTTCTTCCACACTGAAATATATCTGGACAGTGACTTTACAACAGCTTGGCTGAAAACATAGTGTTCAACATATGTATTTAATATTATATAATATTCCAGTAATTCTGTATTCCAGTCAGTGATCTGTTTATAATTTAAGCCAACTGCTAGGAAGAAATAATTAAAATGACTGTTTTGAACTAATGCAAACAAAAGATTTAATAAACGTATTCTGCCTGCAGGATGAATATTAATATACACCGATCAGGCATAACATTATGAGCACTGAATTACACTGATTATTATCTCCTCATCATGGCACCTGTTAGTGGGTGGGATATATTAGGCAGCAAGTGAACATTTTGTCCTCAAAGTTGATGTGTTAGAAGCAGGAAAAATGGACAAGCGTAAGGATTTGAGCGAGTTTGACGAAGGGCCGAATTGTGATGGCTAGACCACTGGATCAGAACATCTCCAAAACTGCAGCTCTTGTGGGGTGTTCCCGGTCTGCAGTGGTCAGTATCTATCAAAAGTGGTCCAAGGAAGGAACAGTGGTGAACCGGAGACAGGGTGATGGGCGACCAAGGCTCATTGATGCACGTGTGCAGCGAAGGCTGGCCCGTGTGATCCGATCTAACAGACGAGCTACTGTTGCTCAAATTGCTGAAGAAGTTAATGCTGGTTCTGATAGAAAGGTGCCAGAATACACAGTGCATGACGGGTCAGGGCTGTTTTGGCAGCAAAAGGGGGAAAAAACACAATATTACGCAGGTGGTCATAATGTTATGCCTGATCTGTGTAAATATTATGTTCATATCCATATCAGCACCAGTATAGTACTAAAATAATAATAATAAACTAAATAATTGAATTGCACAGCATAACATCCTATTATCCTTTATGCAAAGCAAATAAATACCTATATTAGATTATTAAGATACCACCAGTAAGTGAACTAGGAGAAGCGATTCAGCCAAAACGACTTTATTGACTTTATTCAGACCAGCTGTTAATCATATTTTTGTCTTTGGATTGTCAAACAAGTAAAACACTTCACCTCAGTAAAAAGACTCATGTCTCAAAAGGCATTCATTCTTATAGAAATATCTGTATTTTACACGTATTGCCAAATTAATTGCTTATTTGTTCCCGTTTTTAATTTTAAAGCTCTGGGCAAAAAAAAAAAAAAAAAAGAGAAAAAAGTAAAAGAAAAAAAGAATAAAAGGGGAGGGAAAAGTGCTGGACGCATTGATTTCACTTGACCCAGTCAATATTACAAACGTAACGAAAGACCTGCAAAAATGTAAAGAAAAACCTGCAAAAGTATAATTCAATAAAAATATAGCACTCTTCTTTCTTTCCGAAATTGATCATACACTCCTCTTCATTCATGTTCACACACACACACACACACACACAGCACTCACATTTATGAGAGAATATCCACAGTACCAGCAATATCAAGTAATTTGTAAATTTTCACAAGCAGGATTCTGTTCCTGCTGTAAACACTTTGATTCTTGCTAATACGTTGTTTAGTTAAACCACGATGTGCCCCAATGAAACAATGTGCAGCTTCAGAATCAACACCAAAAGCACATCACTGGATGCGCTGGAAGGTCCACGTAACCCTAATAAACGTCACAGCTAATCATCTTATGGTTCTGGATTGAACACTTGAAACGGGCCACTGTGAATATGGGGACTAGCTCGGCTCGATTAAGGTGCGTTAGTTACATCACTTCCTGTTTTTTGCTCCCCATCATCTCAGTGCTACGTGTCGTCATTGTTTCCTATGAGGGGCATTTTGGCCTCTAAGTCCGTCAGTGGCTGCATTTCCAGAAACTGGCCGTCTTTTGCGGTGAAGGCTCCACGCCGCAGCCCGTGCCAGTGCATGTGGGTGAGCGTCAGCTCTAGGATGTAGTACAGGGACCAGCAGAGTGCGAAGCAGCCCACTAGCAGCAAAATCTGCAACAAGACACAAAAGAGTTTTAACAATATAACATGCAGAAATCTTATCTGATATCTGATAAATATTACACAACCCTCAGCAAAGTGATGTGTAACAGAGTAAAATAATTCGAGTTCACGTTCTACTGAAGCAAATACAGCGGCTTCCCGAATTTAAAGGCATCCACGGGCATCATCAGAATGATGCTAAGTTAAACAGTTAGAGCAGTGCTACGTTTAGCTGACTGGCTAGCTTAGCTATTGCTGCTTTTCTAGTTTATTATATGATTACAAGCTAAACCTCATGTCAAAGGATTTGGGGTGTTCTCAGGAACACTTCGTGTGAGGTGGAATGGGTGGTGATGTCATCCACCCCAAAACAACACACACACACACACACACACACACACACACACACACACACACACACACACACACACACACTTTGATGCACATTTAGTAGAAAAAAAAGGAGAACCTAAAGGAAAACTACATAAACACTGGGAAAAGGTAAAATTCTACACAGACAGTAACCTGAGGATCAAACCAGGAAATCTAAAGCGGTGAGGCAGGAAAAAAACTTTCCTGTTTAACTTGCTAGGCCTTATAATATTAACATGTGCATTTAATAATAAATAAACAAACTGTACAGACACCTGCACAATGCTACACTGGTGGCTATAAGCTTTGACATTTCAGCTACATTTAGCTCGTGTGAACGCTAAAGGATAAGTGCTAAGAATGTTAATTATGGAACATCTGGACGCATTTAATACTTAAAACAGATGAAGAATGCATTTTTATTAGGTGCTGGCAATTAAAAGGAGAGTGTGTGAGTGTGTGTTTGTGTGAGGCTAAGGCAAAGATAATACCTTGAAAGAGCTGGAGGTAAATGGGATTTCCACTTCAGGAGGAATGTCTAAGCCAGGTGGACACGGTATCGAGAAATTGCTGTTCAGAAACTGGCCACTCATAGCCTCTTCCACAAGACTGTCAATCAACATAACCACAACAGCCAATCAGAGTTCAGCTACAGTGGAGAAAAGGAACTGCCCATCCCCCAGAGGTATATTCCCGTAGTCTGTCTAAATGCAGAAACCGCTGGTCACTTATCTCACCTCTGTCTGTTCAACACTTCCTCGAAGGACATCTCTGAGCCGTACAGAGTGAGTTTCCAGTGCTTCAGGGTGCCCAGAGAATAAGTTGAATCTGCTGTAACTGGAGGAAAAAAAAAAAGGCAGACAAGGCATGTTTAATGCTCAGGCTGAATATATTTATAAAGTGCCACATTTTAAAAAAAAGTCTCACCGTGGTCAGTGACGTGGAGACTGTACTGGCCAACAGCTCGCTCTCCCCAGCACCGAACCGTGGAGAAAGTCCAATCTGTGAATCCTGAAGGATCTCTGAACAAAAAACAAACAAACAAAACAAATACAGTACTGCATTAAGAGCTGGGAGACTTAAGCATGCCAGATGATAGACAACACTTTCTCTGTGTTTCACTAGTTGGAGAAGAGATCAGGGATTGCTCTTGGCGTCACAAAACAGCTCAGTACTCCAAAAAGTGAAAAAGTATTTATCTGTAGTATCACTGGGGCTTTCACTGAGGCAGAGAATCCAAACATTTAGCCTTGTTATTGTTTAAAGAAGCAGCCTATACGTTTTAGTGGTTTAACAAACTATTATGATATTCATCTTCCTCTTTACTGACCGACCCCAGCCACAGCTGAGCAAAGTCTGATTAGATAAGGTTAGATTAGGTTAGAGTCTATTTCTGGGCCAGAAAATCCAAACCTATATACTTGGTGATAAAGAAACTAATGAGAAAAACAGAAATATTGCATAGCAATGTTTCTCTACCAAATTGTCTGCTATTTATATAATTATCAAAAAGTCTAGATTTTTTTTTTTTAAATTACAAACCACACCTTTCAGGACAACATGATGATGAGAAAAAGTTAAAGAAATTGAGCTTACGTGTCCAGGGCTCTCTTGGCTCCGATGAGCGAGGTCATTCCGCTTGGGCAGACGAGCACGAACTCGACATCTCCACGCCGCGGGTGAGTTACTGTCACCGTAACAGCCACATGCTCTAAGGTCCTTATCCCTGATTGTGTGAGATCTGCAGCTGTAACTGAGAGAGAGAGAGAGAGATATAAAGGTTTGTAACCTTGTGTTTTATTCATTCATTCATTGTCTACCGCTTATCCGAACTATACTCGGGTCACGGGGAGCCTGTGCCTATCTCAGGCGTCATTGGGCATCAAGGCAGGATACACCCTGGACGGAGTGCCAACTCATCACAGGGCACACACACACACACTCTCATTCACTCACACAATCACACACTACGGACAATTTAGAGATGCCAATCAACCTACAATGCATGTCTTTGGACTGGGGGAGGAAACCGGAGTACCCGGAGGAAACCCCCGAGGCACGGGGAGAACATGCAAACTCCACACACACGGCGGAGGCGGGAATCGAACCCCCAACCCTGGAGGTGTGAGGCAAACGTGCTAACCACTAAGCCACCGTGCCCCCACTTGTGTTTTATAATTAGTAAAATTCATTAATGTCCGGTTCTCATTAACACCAGCTTGATTAGCTTTTTTTTAAACACAGGTTTATGTGTGGACAGCTCACTAGTCTCCCACTGAAACAGTTCCAACGCAAACGTTTGGGTTCGAGTAACATTCCGGCAGCGTGCCTTGACAAATTGATCCGGACAAAACCATTCCTGGTGTGGAGCAGAGGGTTATGAGAACTAATGAACAAAAGCAGTCAAAGTTATTAGAATGAATTACTCCTGTTCATAGCTATAATGGTTCTGGATGATAAGTCTGAAACAGACTTGCTGATAGAAAATGCATGCTTTCTTTTTCAGAGGAAACAACAGGTGGCCCTGTCAGCAGTGTGTGATGACCCTGCAAACAAAAGCACACAGTAAAACCCTTTTGCAGGGGGAAAAAAAAAAATCTTGTGTGCTTGTCCTCGCCTTACTGAATTCCCCAGTGTCCAGCTCGCTGTAATTCCTTGGCATTTCCTCAAACATTATTTGCTAATGTGCTCTCACACACCATATCCATATAGGGAAGTGGCTTTAAGGAGTGAGAGAGAAGCGAGAAACTCAGACACAGCCAAAGTAGACGTCTTAAATTTACTTTGCTTATGTAAGCCTATAGGTGTCAGGCTAATAAGTGCTTACTAGGCACAATAACAAGCCGATAACAAGTTTCGAGCCCTTAGAACAGCATGCATAAATAATTATTCATTAACTTTTGCTTCTTATAATGCAATTTGTTCATTCCAGAATACTCGTCCAAACTCGGTTTATACTAACAATTCTTGAATGCACTATTCTGACTCCATGTACACAGGAAACCTGCCAAATTTTTGTTATGTTGTCTGTGTGGAGATGTTTAACATTTATGGAAGGAGTTTCCACAGTCGGTTCTTTATCGCAGCCTGAGTTAAAGCCACAAGGAAGGTCTTCAGAGAGAAAGGATCTGTGCTTCCTTTGTAGCAAAGCAAGCTATATGAATTTTTTAAAATTTTATCTTGAAAAGAAAAGGGAAGAAAATAGACAAGGCTGGTGAGGGAGTGACTGTTTATCATTGCTATAACGTAAGTGCTAACAGGAACTCATTTCCACATCACGTAAATACACTGATCAGGCATAACATTATGACCACCTGCCTAATATTGTGTTTGTCCCCCTTTTGCCGACAAAACAGCCCTGACGCGTCATGCACTGTGTATTCTGACACCTTTCTATCAGAACCAGTATTAACTTCTTCAGCAATCTGAGCAACAGTAGCTCGTCTATTGGATCGGTGAACACAATGGCCAGCCTTCACTCCCCATGTGCATCAATGAGTCTTGGCCGTCCATGACCCTGTCTCCGGTTCACCACTGTTCCTTCTTTGGACCACTTTTGATAGATACTGACCACTGCAGACCGGGAACACTCCACAAGAGCTGCAGTTTTGGAGATGCTCTGATCCAGTGGTCTAGCCATCACAATTCGGCCCTTCATCAAACTCGCTCAAATCCTTACGCTTGTCCATTTTTCCTGCTTCTAACACATCAACTTTGAGGACAAAATGTTCACTTGCTGCCTAATATATCCCACCCACTAACAGGTGCCATGATGAGGAGATAATCAGTGTTATTCACTTCACCTCTCACTGCTCATAATGTTATGCCTGATCGGTGTATAAGCAGATAAAAAGGATGTTGTTCTGTTTTTTTAATTAATAAATTGCTGTGGTATAAGAGGAATGAAGCACCTATGTGTTAGGAAACGTATCTGTTCTGGAAAAGAGTCAACTCCGGTGCTATAGCTGTAACTCACTGCTTCCTCACATAACCGTCTCAGCGATTATTGTCCTAGAACAGCGCATCATGTCATGTTTTAGTCCTTATGTAATGAAACAAGTTATTTTAAGCAAGACTCGTATTGTCTCGACATCTGCCTCAACTCTCTAACCCGTACGAACTGCGACTTCTTAAACCAGCGCCTTCTTTTTCCCCCTGTTGTTCTCTTCCTCTCAGAGGTGTTTGTTCGAAAAACTTTTATGAAACCATCTCCTGCTGGGACAACTTCAGATTAAACTGCTCAATGGGAAGCAGACGTGCAGGGAGGGAAACGCTCCATTCTGAATGAAAGGGCTGCGTTTTTTGGACTGATTCATGTATGTTAGCATGCCGTCTGTCACACGATAACTGCTGCGTTTTCTTTCCAAACTATGTATCTAATGTTTTCTTGGGCAGCAACTGAATTGAAAAAAATTTCCCTTTCTTTCACACTTGTGCATGTGCACACACACACACACACACACACACACACAAACCACAATGACTGTTGGAAAATATTGTTCTATGCTTTCTCAAACGGATGAACACAAACCTTTAATTAGTGATGTCACTTAATGAAGCAAGCTACAGATATATTGGTTATATAGGAGGCGTCAACATTGGCGTGTCACTCTTTTTGGCTTGAGACGACAAACAAGTGAACAAATGGAGGCAAAGAGGAAGAGAGGAAAAAGGGGATGGCTTGGCTTCTCTGTGTATTCAGTGACACAGATGTTGCAAAACATTGCCTAATAAGGGCAGATTGGTGATTGCCAGTTTGGGAGGGACTAGCCAAACTCTCTCTCCCTGTCTCGTAATCTCAAACAAACACTCACGCTGCAATCAGCCTCCTCGGTAACGAGTAGCAGGATCTGGATGACAAAAACAGACTGATCAAATTTAACTACAAACCACAAGAGACTTGCCCTTTTATACATGCATAGAAACTAGAGCTTGACTAGAATGGCAAAGATGCCTTTACAAGTACTGAATTTTTGAAACATTAGCCAAAATTGTTCTTGTGTTTTGTGCAACAATATCATTATCATCTGTCTATTATGTCTGGACAGAAAATGATCTCTTCTTAATCTGTAGAGCGGTTGAATTCTCTATTCTGATTGGCTGATGCATTTTCTGTAAAGTTAGTTGCAAATGTGGGGTTTATGTTAATGCAATTGTTCTGACCCTATCGTTTTTCATAGTAACACATACACTTGTATTATGAAGCTCTCGGTGCATTTGATGATGTTCATGGAGCATTTCACTAGCATCAAAGTGTCTAAAGATGTTAAAATATTTCCACATTGCAGTGCAAACTTGCCATAAAACTGAAAAAAAAAAAAATACATGCAGATTGCATTAGCCTGCAAGTTAACAAGTAAGCGAACCATGCATTTCCTATTTTCCCAGAGGGCTAGGTACTCAATCAATCCCTGCATCTATTTAAACCAATAAAGCTATACTGAGAAAGAAAAAGTACTGGAGTTCTGCAATTGTAAAGGAAAAAAAATATTTTTAGCTTTAGTTTTTAGAGCCAGTCTGTGGTTTTGGGCCTTCCATAAATGCTAAATATGTCTGCCAGTGATGTCACCATGTGTTAGAGATGGCAATCAAGCTACTGATGAGAGACAGCAAGCAATGCTGAAGAATGATTTTGTTAGCCAAAATCTGACCGGGAAATTATTGCTCTGTAAGATCCTTTTGTTGCTGCTGGATGTAAAGGAACATTGCATTGAACACAGAGAATTATTTTTACTAAGAAACACAGACCTCACAAAGAGGCCTCTGGTTCAAGTTTTCTTTTCCCGCCTTCTCAGTCTTTAACAGTTCAGGAACTGTTGGCTGTGCTGTGTTTTTTTTTGGTTTTTTTTAATTGTGTCCGACTTGTCGTTTATGTTCTATGTAAATACGTTTGCACCGGTCTTACCATTCCATATGAGATTAAGTTTGTTCGGATAAGCAGGGATCGTCTCTCCTTCTCTTAAAAAGGGGCTCTGATAAGACGCCAGGAGTGGCACGGTCTCCCAAACCTGCACACACAAAGACGGTCACACTTCTGAAGTTCATGAACACCTCTGAACGTGAAAGAACAGATGTGAGCAGGATGTACCTTGGCAGCGTTGACCAGTCTCCAGGCATTGAGCAGGCCGAACCCATGCTTGTGGCTATGGTGGAAGCCGGCGCCGTTGGTTTCCCAATCTACATCAGTGTCATACTACACACACACACACACACACAATTATATATGACAATATGAGGAAAAGCATAAATAGGAACATACAGTCTTACACAAAATCCATGGCTGTTAGTGTCATGAACTGAAGCCTGTTACACAACTGAACAGAACTTTCATTCATTCATTGTCTACCGCTTATCCGATCTATTCTCGGGTCACGGGGAGCCTGTGCCTATCTCAGGCGTCATTGGGCATCAAGGCAGGATACACCCTGGACGGAGTGCCAACCCATCGCAGGGCACACACACACACTCATTCACTCACGCAATCACACACTACGGACAATTTAGAGATGCCAATCAACCTACAATGCATGTCTTTGGACCGGGGGAAGAAACCAGAGTACCCGGAGGAAACCCCCGAGGCACGGGGAGAACATGCAAACTCCACACACACGGCGGAGGCGGGAATCGAACCCCCAACCCTGGAGGTGTGAGGCAAACGTGCTAACCACCAAGCCACCGTGCCCCCCTGAACCGAGCATATTATAGAATAATTTAAAAGTGTAAAATATTTAACACTGAGCAAGATAAGGATATGACTTGCTGTCTATTAATTTTGGGGGGAAAAAAACAAAACAAAAAACTTTTTCGTTCTCCTTAATAGACCTAAGCGAGTAGCACATTTTTCTGATGCCATTAAAAGCAGAACAGTTCAATAACACATGCTCTGAAAGAAACCTACATGGTGCCTCGTCACCCGTTAATAAAAACACGCGTGTTAGTCTTGAGTATCCTATGTGGCATCTTGTGTACCAAAGTATGATCCCAGTGAGTCTTAGAGGAAAGAGTCAGTCTTCTGCCAAGAACTAGTTTGCTTTCATGCAGCTTGTTATGTAAAGTGATATGGCTATAAATCTTCATAACGGTATTGTTGAACTCAGGAGCACAATTATACAAGGGTACGTTAAATGAAAAGGCTGATTTTTTTATTGTTTATTGCAAAACAACAGGAGTGTGTTTAGAAGTTTTTCATTTGTTTCTACATAAAGTGTGACTTATGCTTATTACTCTTATTAAAAAAAAAAAAAAGGTTTTAATTTGACTCTTGTAATATGGACCAACTCCAGGGATCATAATGACTATTATTTTTCCCTGCTTTTTAATATTTGTTATAATTCTGCACACAATATTATACGTTGTGAAAAGGTCACCCTGCCCTGTATTCAATCCGTGTTCTTGCCCTTGTCTTCATTAAATGTTCCAGACTGTTTTCTGTTCACTGAAGAATGTCTAAAGATAATAGTCCTGTGTTATTCATATATGTAATCAACTTTTCTCCAGAATGCTTTCTAAATGTTTACACCTTCATGGAGATTAAGGTTTCTGAATTCCTAGACCTGTGTAAAAAGTGGATTTATTATAAAACGGGTCAGTTAAAAGGCAACTAAGAGTTAACAGCCCAGGATTTAAACTTATAGCCACTAGTACAGCCAGGACATTTTATTGCCAAACAGAGGAGGAGAAAATTAGTACTATTCTGAGTGTGTGTGTTTGTAATGCAGGTCATACCTGTGTAGCAGTGTACGTGATGATGTGCTGAACATCTCGCCATGTTAAGCAGGGTCGCACCTGCAGCATGAGTGCCACCATGCCTGCTGCTAAAGGAGCTGCTGCTGATGTACCAGTGTGGCCTTCGGTACAACCCGTGCCCTCCTGGAGCGACCAGTCTGATGTCACCTACACACAAACACCATGCATTACTGACGCTGTAGAAATCTTGATTATGATTGGTCAGTATTTGGTCAGAACCAGGGCACTTCAGGACATGCAGGTTGGGAAAATAATCAAATTCAACGGTAACAAAGAGGAAACAGAGCTGTGATCAGTTAAACAGCATATTTAGGTTTGGAAAAGATGATGAGTGACTCTGCTCAATGGTTATGTTAACAAAGGGAAAAGGCTGGCATGTGACGAATGTCTAAACGACTGCCCCGAGCGAGCTATGTTTGTATGCATGTGGCAAAATATATTAAGCAATATCACAGAGAAGTCTATAGACTGCTTTTTAACACCGGCATATAGCTCAGACGGATTGTGTGGAAAAATAAAACGCTAGCTACAAAAGAGCCAAAGCTACACTATTGCTGCTACTCTATTAAACTTATTAATAAGTTATTAATAATAATAATTCATTCATTCATTGTCTACCGCTTATCCGAACTATTTCCGGGTCACGGGGAGCCTATGCCTATCTCAGGCGTCATTGGGCATCAAAACAGGATACACCCTGGACGGAGTGCCAACCCATCGCAGGGCACACACCCTGTGTGTGTGTGCCCTGCGATGGGTTGGCACTCCGTCCAGGGTGTATCCTGCCTTGATGCCCTATGACGCCTGAGATAGGCACAGGCTCCCCGTGACCCGAGTGTAGTTCGGATAAGCGGCAGACAATGAATAATCAGTTATATAGCCCAGCTCTCACCACCAAATGGTGATCAAATCAGATGGTTATCAGGAACTGTGAACTAGCTGACAGTTGGGGGTCGACTCTGGGGATCTTCCTCCCATTCAATGCTTTGTTTAAGAGTATCACTTCTAGGCTTTTGCATTGTCATACCAGGGGGATGACGCCTGTGAGGTCTACCTCCCCTTGGGGGTTTTTGTTTCAGAGTTCAATAAAGAAATCTTCACAGAATTAACATTTTTGCTTTTTTAAATAATGAGAAATGTTATTTTCATCTATTTGTAATTCATTCAACTCAATTTATTTGTATAGCGCTTTTAACAATATACATTATCTCAAAGCAGCTTTACAGAAGTAAAGAAACATAGAGGAAAAAAGTTATAAAGTTTAAAGTTAAGTAACTATTTTATCGCTAATGAGAAGCCTGAGGTGATGGTGGTGAAGAAAAACTCCCTGAGATGTTATGAGGAAGCAACCTTGAGAGGAACCAGGCTCAGAAGGGAACCTCATCCTCATTTGGGTGACACTGGACAGTAAATAATGTAAATGTAAATAATGTCCTTTCTACATCTAATTAGACTTAAAATGTTCTGTGGAGTGTTTACTACGCACTAAAGTTCTGATAACATATTATCCGGCACTACTTTCCGAGCTTCTCTTACAGAAAACTAATCGACGCCTTCTCACCAGTCAGGCTCCTGCATGCGACAGCACTAGGACAGAAATACTATTAACATACCAAGTGTTGATTGAGCTGCGTAAAAGAGCATGAAACTCAGTTCTCGTTATTGAACAGCAGTAGAAAGGCAACACGACTAACTGCGAGCACCATTTTCTGAGTCTGGTTGAGGTTTTGGATGGCTATAATGGCTAAAACACAGTTGAGGTCGGAGTTAGCGCTGCCAAAATCATGTCACCATGGACACGGGGGTAAATAATGCCAAACAGAGCTGCACGGTTCAGTCCTCTTCAAATGTTCTCCCCACACGCTACTTGGCTATGATCTCACTCTCTCATGTGTGTGTGTGTGTGTGTGTGTAAAAGATCTAAAACAGCCGATCCTGAGGGACCTCATCATACTATTCTAAACAGTGCATTAACCACACATTACTAAGGTGTAGTCATATTACATATTATTTAACAATATTGCCTTGTATTATCTCAAGGCTATAGTTTTTTTAAGACAATGTGCATCATCACATGTCACCGCTACTGTACTGTGATCTATACAGTTTATACAGTGAGAGTGTACAGAGCTACGGATAAATAGCGAACCTGTCATACAAACTCGCAGCAAGCATCACAACATACATAAGATGCATCTCAGCTTGATTTATGGAAAAGCAGCTCTGCACACAGGAGACGTTGCTTGATTGCCTGCCTGCTTCTAAACTTGAAAACGTGTCAGGTTTGTTCACATTGTTTCAGCATTCCTGCGTAAGTTCACGGCCTCGGGTTTAAGGTTCTGTGCGTGCTTCCGCAATTATACCTGCCGCCCAAAACGCTTCTTTGTTTTTAGAAATGACAGTAAAAAAAAGTCAGTGCTTCTACAGGTTTATCCAGTTACCCGGCGTAACCGGTTTAACCTTCAAATGTACCTTTACAAATTAGAGTTCATTACATGAGGATAATGCTGTTAAATGGATAAACAAGGTTTTAATTAAAGTTAGACATGTCCTTTTTCTATTGTGTACATCTCAGAAAACAGGGCAGGAGTCACACTCACGATGCTGCGCAGTTGTCTTCCTCCGCTGCTGAAAGTCACAGCCAGCATGGAAGCACACTCTTCTGCGTAAAACGGCATCTTCCCGTTCTCATCTACAGCACCTAAAACACACACACACACAAATTTAATATGACTTTAGAACAGATAGGAAGGTTAGAAATGCTGCTAGTAAAGCAACAGTACCAAAATCAACAGGTTTAAAATATTTTAAATATAAAAAGATAGATTGTATTTATTTCTTGGCTTGTTTATTTATTTTTACCAATAGTGACTGTGTAGATAGAGTTAGCGTAGCCGTCGTAGTTGCAGTTGTCATTAAACAAGCCTCCATTGCCACTGGCGACAACAAAGATACTCCCAAAGCCTCTTCTGCCAGCTAGAACTCCATGTTTTAGTGCTGCCTGTAAAGATGTAATATATTTTTTTTTTAATAAGAACCAAGATTAGACAAACAGACACGGTCAGATTTTATAGTCCAGTGCAATACCTGGTATCGGAGAAGGTTAAAGCCGAACATTTCAGCAGTACTTTGTAGCTAATAAGTATGTTTTACTTGATACTTCTGTGTAACGTAGATAAACTTTCCAGAACATTGTGCCTTTCATCTGATTCAGGAAACGTCTCTCCAGGGAGCTAATTCTTCTCCTGCACTACGCCATGATGCTAAAAATAAGTTCTTTAACAGGTTTCTGGTTTTCCTATTCCTGGAAATATGTCCCGTTCTGCACTCGTAACCCTGAACAGTTTGGACAGAGATTTTCCTTATCGTTTTTCTGAATAAGCATCCGTCAGGCTCCTGCTCATCTGTTTTCCAGACACTGTTTTGAGATTCAATTGTGGGTTTCAGAAGAATTACAGATACAGCATCCAAAGACAGGTTAAATCTCAGCCAGGGGTATAACTCACATTTCATTTAATAATTCCAACTTCCTTACAAATCTTTACATTATCGGAGGACAAACCCCAAGAGCTCTGTAATAATTTTTTGCAGAGTACAACAGCTACTGTGATCGGGTTTATAGGGCCGCTGAGACGCACTGAAATAACCGTTACTAAATGCTTTCCATAACGCATGCCAAGTCTGTGAAGAGGGACATAGCAGGAAATGTTGCCTAGTGACTTTTGAATACTTAATGAAGTGCTAACTATGAATGAACCTTAATGAACCTTAAGCACGGGCTATGCTGACATAATGTTCCATCACAAGTTAAAACAGCAGCTTACGACGCTCAATAACACTCACCCTTATTTGTGTTTTTGGTTAAGACGGGAAGACATGCTGATTTGGCAAAAACGCACGTAGACGTGGTCTGAATCTGAATAAAATGGATCAGATTTCACACGGACACATGATAGAAAAGTGGAGAAAATTAATTCCAACTGAGAAATCTAATCAATCCCCCGCGTGTGTTAAACGGCATCATTTCTAGCCACTGACTGTAAAAACATCTGGATTAGATACAATTTCGAGATGTAACTGAGCGGATGGAAAGCTGACAATCTGGATCCAAAAATTCTTGACTGACAGGAATTCTATCCTTCCAGAAGAAACGAAATCCCAGTGCATATTATCCCCTTATGCAGGAAAGCCAGCAACAATGAAACAAAACCTTTGACTATATTGAATTAGCTTTCGTTATAGAACCTGGAACTTGTCCGTCAATAGACATAACCAAGAACCCTCCTCTTTCACAGAGAGGAAATCTGACTGACATGACAGAGGCCCAAAGCTTTTATTCCCATTGCCTGTCCTTAAATATGCAATTATCTCACTTTCAATAACTTTTTTTATTACTTAATAAATATTAGAAAATATATACACAGATCAGGTATAACATTATGAGCAGTGCCAGGTGAAGTGAATAACACTGATTATTATCTCCTCATCATGGCACCTGTTAGTGGGTGGGATATATTAGGCAGCAAGTGAACATTTTGTCCTCAACGTTGATGTGTTAGAAGCAGGAAAAATGGGCAAGCGTAAGGATTTGAGCGAGTTTGATGAAGGGCCAAATTGTGATGGCTAGACCACTGGATCAGAGCATCTCCAAAACTGCAGCTCTTGTGGGGTGTTCCCGGTCTGCAGTGGTCACTATCTATCAAAAGTGGTCCAAAGAAGGAGCAGTGGTGAACCGGTGACAGGGTCATGGGCGGCCAAGACTCACTGATGCACATGGAGAGAGAAGGCTGGCCCGTGTGATCCGATCCAACAGATGAGCTACTGTTGCTCAAATTGCTGAAGAAGTTAATGCTGGTTCTGATAGAAAGGTGTCAGAATACACCGTGCATGACGGGTCAGGGCAGAAGGTGGACCAACACAATATCAGGCAGGTGGTCATAATGTTATGCCTGATTGGTGTATATAACAATACATTAGTATAATTTTAAAATAAATGTATGTATAATTTATTAAACAACAAAAATGATTAAAATATATAACAAATTTTAACAAAAAATATTAATTTTTCAAATCACTATCCTGCTCTGAGAAGCTCCATGTGTTCAAAACTTTGGAAACTGGTCTATAAATGTGAAGTCTGTGGCCAGAAAAGTGCACAAAACCAAAAATCAGCACTCTGTGGCAACTGTTTTTATATATATATTCTTAATAGTTTAATAATTTGTAACATATGTGACCATCAGCCTTAGAATTAATGTGAATCCGCAGCCATATAAATCCCTGCCTGAGCTTTTACTACCAAAACAGTTATTACAACAAGCACGGTAATTTACAGCTGTGATTTGAAATACAGTTATATCATTTATATCATGAAATACAGTCATCTCATCATCTGTTAAACCTAGATAATAACAGGTAATAATTCCCCAAGCATCGTAGGAAATATATTCTATATACTTAACAGCTAAAAAGAAAAGAAAGGTAAAGCTTAACGACTATGCCCTCTGCAGGAGAAAGAAATAAGTACAAGGAGAACAGCATGCCAGTTAAATGACGCTATTTATACATCAGGAGCTGTAGCACAAACCTGGCCCAGGGGGTGTGGTCCATCAACAGTCCGTCCGTCATCATCTGGTCCCCAGCTACAACAAAAATGACATGTGATGGGTAACAAATCTCTGCATACTGAAGCAGACACTGAGGTGGAATAGAGTATCTTCTAAATTGCAAGTGTGAAAGATTCCTCTACTTGGGGGGAATCTCTCCAGCCTGAAAATCCCTGTGTTAATATTCCAGCAAGTAGCTAACAGATTGCTATACACCAGCCACATATGTACGTGACACTGACTAAAGTATTAAGCTGCTACTCCAAATAATTAACAAGAAGCAGTTTCTTAAACTTGTGAGTCATTTCAGAATTACATGTTGGAAGGAACATGTTGTCCTGAAACTCATCTGTACACCCAAGTTACCAAGACATAACATATGAACAGCAATAATTAGAGCATTTTTTAGCTCGTTGTCATACTGTGCTGGAGCGTCCGTGTTCTAGCTTTCTTTTACAGGAACTGCGTTGCCTTCACATAAGACAGTGTAGAAGTAATTGGTACACAATTAAAAAAAAACAAAGTACCTGCAGCTGTAAACGTCGTTGACTTGGTAATGTTTATTAAAAGCCACGGCCTCCATGCTGTCAGTGAGTGGTCCGTCTAGAACTCTGATACCTGAAAAGGAAACGTACGACATTCTTGAGCAGTCCATATGCACACATGAACATTTAACAGTAAAACTAATACAGCTTTAAGTGTTCTCTTAATTTTACTTAGTTATACTGCTCATTTTTTTGAGCATTATATAGTAGATTTATTAAAGGTGAAAGTACACCGATCAGGCATAACATTATGACCACCTGCTTAATATTGTGCTGGTTCCTCTCTTGCTGCCGAAACGCAACAAACTATGATGCACTGTCTATTGGGACACCTTTCTATCAGAACCAGCATTAACTTCTTCAGCAATTTGAGCAACAGTAGCTCGTCTGTTGGATCGGACCACACGGACCGGCCTTCACTCCCTACGTGCATCAGTGAGCCTTGGCCGCCCATGACCCTGTCTCCGGTCCACCACTGTTCCTTCCTTGAACTACTTTTGATAGATACTGACCACTGCAGACCGGGAACATGTCACAAGAGCTCCAGTTTTGGAGATGCTCCGATCCAGTGGTCTAACTCGCTCAAATCATTACGCTCGCCCATTTTCCCTGCTTCTGACACATCAACTTTGAGGACAAAATGTTCACTTGCTGCCTAATATATCCCACCCACTAACAGGTGCCATGATGAGATCATCAGTGTTCACTTCACCTGTCACTGCTCAGAATGTTATACCTGATCGGTGTATGCATTATGTAACCAGACAGCAGGGTGTGATTATGTTTTGTTAAGTGTTGTGAACAGATGCACACGTGGCACGTGACTCAATTACTTGTGTTACTACTGACCTGCCACTTTGCTGCCGTATGCAACTCCCACAGCGCAGAAGCTGTTGTTAGGCACTGCAGCGATCTCGCCTGCACAGCGTGTGCCGTGGTGGTTATCGCTGAGCGAGTCTGGGTGTGGCATCGGATCTGGATCATTTGAATTCAGATCATAGCTGCCTTCTGGAGACTGAAACAAAGGCGAGGTTTGATGAACGAGCATTTTGTTACCTCAACAAGAGAGAATAGAAAAAGGAAATGCTGACGTGCTCACATAGTTGGGCTGAATGTCCTCCAGTGTGTGCTGCAAGCCGTCGTCCACTACGACCACAGTGATGCCCACGCCAGTGATGTTATGCTCCCACACGCCGGTCACGTTGATGTCCATGCCACGCCTCACATCGTTGTGCTGTAGCAGAGAAACAAAGGGCTGAAGAGTGAACACAGAAGTCATGACTTAAGTCCTGTTAAGTGTTCTGGAAGAGAGCTCAGACCCTGCTTTTTCACACAGCATTCGCATTATTCATGCAGCATTCACACTGCATTCCCACTATATTTACACCGCCATTCACACTGCAATCATACAACATTCACAAGGAAGCTAATTTGTATTCGTGCAGCATTCATACCGCATTCGCATAGCATTCATAAAGCATCTGCAGAGCAATCACTCTGCATTCCTGTGAAATGTTCCCACACTATTTGCATTGGTTTCACACCACACTCGCACTATATCCACACAGCATTGACATATTGACATAAAGACAAATTGACACTGCAGTTACGTGGCATTTACAAAAAACATTTATGTTGCATTCACACAGCGGTCGCACACCATTTGCATTACTTTTCCATCAGACTTCATTGCCATAACATTGACATTGCATTCGCAAAACATTCTTACAGCATTCACTCTACAAGTTACATAATTGTGTTAGAACTGAGCGATGTAGGTTCAACAGGTTTAAAATGTATTAATTATAATTGATTCAACTCGGCTCATCTCCCTAGTTATACCATGCCTAATATTAAATAAAACAGCTAAATTCCTCGGTCGTTGCCTGTTAAACAGGTGATTTTTGAAATACGTGCCAATTACATGGAGATGAAGTTGTCCCTTGAACTATATTTCCCTGCACAAACTCACCAAATGCCACTGGCTCGGGTATTTGGGATCGTTGAAAATCAAGCTCCTCTTGGACCTGCGCAGAACGTTCTCCTGCGAATGCCAGACCACATGAGGATGGGTGTCCAGTGTCTGGCTAGCTGCTGGTGGATGCTCGTCCTCGTCCGTCATCTGGCAGAGCAGGTAGTGGCCATGTAGTTGCCCGATCTGCCCGTGGCTCTCGAGACCGGCCTCCAGCGCCACGCGTTTAGCCAGATCGTCCAGGGAGTTTTCATGTGGCTCAGAACTGTGGCTCAGCTGCACTACCCACGAGCGCCCAGGTTCACAGGACGGAACTGTAAATTCAGGTAAGCAAAAAGTCTGCAGATGGAGCGATGTCAGGAAGAGCAAGGCGATGAAAAGGGGGAAGGGGGGTGATGCCATAGCAAACAGGTGCCACTGTCAATGCAGCTGCGCCACATCAGCCCCAAGCCCTGAAACGTAATGGAAAAAGGAAATGAACGTGGGAGCGTGCAGGCAAGAGCAATTATTATTTTCCAGCAACAACACATCCTAAAGAGTTTCATTCCATTTACATCACAATTACTTTTATTAAAGATTAAAGATATTTTTAACCATCTAATAGTCATATGGAATGCATAAGTCACTTCCTGACATCTGACACACAGCTGTAAACAGGGTTTTTCATCAAGAGCCTATCTTTTTCCTCTTTCTCTTCAATTTATAAGCGTGTCATGTGACTGTGAAACTTCTAGAGCTTAGTACTGAAAGCTTTCCTATAGCAGAAAACTTACTTACCGTTAACAAGCTAACAACAGCTGGAGAGTTCGAAATATAAAACTGTGTGGTGTGTGGTTACAGGAAACTGATCAGCAGTGAGGCGGAGTGATGCGGCCTTTGACGCAAAACGGAGTCACTCTAGCCATCCTAAAGTCTATCATTTTCCTAGAGCATGTCTTGATGTTTTTTTTAATCTTTGTATGAGAGCAACCATTACTTAGTTATTAACAGTTTATTAACAAGTTTATTAATAAACAAGTCATATTTTTCATATCTGTTTATAGTTACTTTTAATGTTGTGGAAGATCAACATCACTGAGGTTTTGTTTGTTCGCCTTGAAATTATAAAGATTTTTAAAAATTGTCATGTTCCTGAGAAACTTTTCTGTCCTGAAGATGTCTGAAAACCTTCCATTGTTTCAAAGCACGGACACCGGAGACTCTTTCCATAAAGGTTAATTCAACATCACCGCTGTTAAATAACAACAGGTGCATTAAAAATATTTTTGTTCATCAGGCTTCGAGTATGTGAGGAGCCCTTGTATAAGCTGTTGCTATAGAAACGACAATGTATTTGAGCTGTGATAATTCAATCATCATAATTTAATCAACAGCTTCAGAACTAACAAATTAATGTTTCTAATGAGCTCATTTAACTTTATCTGGCACATTTTATCCAGTCTTAAATACCTGTCTATATTATCTAGCAATTAAAATAGATAAAAATCGTTATTTTTGAAAGAAATTGACAGTACATACACAGATCAGGTATAACATTGTGAGCAGTGAGAGGTGAAGTGAATAACACTGATGATCTCCTCATCATGGCACCTGTTAGTGGGTGGGATATATTAGGCAGCAAGTGAACATTTTGTCCTCAAAGTTGATGTGTTAGAAGCAGGAAAAATGGGCAAGCGTAAGGATTTGAGCGAGTTTGATGAAGAGCCAAATTGTGATGGCTAGACCACTGGATCAGAACATCTCCCAAACTGCAGCTCTTGTGGGGTGTTCCCGGTCTGCAGTGGTCAGTGTCTATGAAAAGAGGTCCAAGGAAGGAACAGTGGTGAACCGGTGACAGGCTCATGGGCGGCCAAGGCTCACTGATGGACGTGGAAAGTGAAGGCTGGCTCTTGTCTTCCCTGATCCAACAGACGAGCTACTGTTGCTCAAATTGCTGAAGAAGTTAATACTGGTTCTGATAGAAAGGTGTCAGAATACACAGTGCATACAGAGGCCAGGGCAGCAAAAGGTGGACCAACACAATATCAGGGCAGGTGGTCATAATGTTATGCCTGATCGGTGTATATTCTTTAGTAATTACTAAGGGAAAAACTGAAATACAAATAAATGCAACACTATTTGTTTTGTTTGAGATAATTGCTGCTATTTTACATTGATAGCTATTACAAAATTTATATGTAACAATTAACTTTCTGACACACCCAAAAGTCCACAGTGAAAGTTATGCGACACGATAACAAGCTAATTAACCAGCATTTACATATGAAGTTCAAGAACTCTTTAACCACAAAACGACACAGATAAACAGACCCCGCAATAACATCTGAAGTAACACAGAACGTGTTTTGTTTTGGTTATTTTTATAAGCTTTAGACTGCCGTGTTATTTACATCCGCGTTTTGACGATGTAGCATAATAAGCTAGCTTGCCTGCTAACTGTATTGTCTTGTTCTGTTTTTACATCCGAATACAAAGTAACCCTCGAATTAAAAAGGAAACATGACATTACATTGACTATTATCACCTTACCTTCAAATAAACTTTATACAAAGTTTATGGGGCCACATTATTTTAAAAATAATCCACTTTCTCTGCACTCGTGCATGTTATCTTGACAGCTTGGTTGTTTATTTCCGCGTACTTTCCCGTTGCGTCACATCCGGTGTGCAGATGTCACGTAGTGACAAGATGGCGCTGTGTAGCCGGAAATAAAAGGACACTTTTGCACGTAGTCCTGTCCCTGCGGCTTTAACACGTGTCAGTTAAACGCACAACGGCGTTTAAAATATATATTAAACATATTTCACTCATAATAAAATGGCACATTGATATTCATGCTTATGAACGTATATAAACAAAACATATATAAACACTTATAAAGACCATATAGCTTGTGGTGGCATGTTTACTGTCTTGTGCCACTTTTGACTGTATTCACAAGCTAGACTTAAATATTAAGGCATGATAACAGCACAATAAGGTGGCCAAAATAGAATAGACTAAAATATTTGTTCCTTTGTTTGCATGATCCTTGCTTTCATCTGTGGTTTTCTCTGGTTACTCTGGTTTCCTCCTATGTGCAGGCTATGTTGTAGGCTGAATCACATCTCTAGATTGTCTGTAGTGTGTTAATGGGTGTGTGAATGAGTGTGCCCCAAGTCCCCATGGGTGTGCCGTGCTCTGTGCCCCGAGTCCTCTGGGTGTGCCTTGCGTTGTGCCCCTAGTCCCCTGGGTGTGCCCCACCTTGTGCCTCGAGTCCCCTGTGTGTGCCCCACCTTGTGCCTCGAGTCCCCTGGGTGTGCCCCACCTTGTGCCTCGAGTCCCCTGGGTGTGCCCCGCCTTGTGCCCCAATTCCCCTGCGTGTGTCTATAATGGTATAGATAATAATCCATTAACAAGAAGGAAAACGCTACCCTGTAGCGTATTCAATATATTTATATTAAAATGTTTGCAATTTATTTGTTGTATCGCTTGATGTCACAGATTGCTAGCACTGTTACAATGTTGTTTAACAGGGAAAAAAAAATCAACAATCTTAAACATAACTTCTAACACTCAGAATTTGTTGTTTTCTCCAAAAAACAAAAGAACAATAGCTCCTTTGCTTACTATTCTCCAGCATAGAATTTGATGTACTTTTAATAGTGAAACAGAATAAGAAAAGAGAAACGGTTGGATTCAAACAATACAGTATAGCTATACAAGTACGCTAAGTTATGTCAGAGAGCCCGCACAGCTAGGAAGTGATATATATTAGCATGAAATTTGTAGCACTGGAAGCTGATCTGTTTGGGTAGAATGTACGGATGAAGATGTGAGAAAGATGAACATGTTATAGGACTAAAACTAAAACAGATGTATTGCTGTCTTTAGGTACAGATGAAGTGAGTGCTAAAAGAAAAACCCCACCATCACCATTATCTGCAGGTAGTGGAACAGCATTATGGGATATATTTAAAACTATTCACCAAGTTGAAAATAGGCAAACATGTTGAAAGAACCAGTTATAAAAAGTATTTCAAGCCAAGTCAAGAAGCTTTTATTGTCATTTCAACCATATATTGCTGATGCAGAACACAGTGAACCCTGGTGCTGCACAAAACAACAACTATAAAATAAATCTTGAATGCTTGAATATACAAGCCATTATTATGATTAATTGTAAAGATTTATTTGCAAGTTATTTAGTGAGACGCCATTTGTGTTCAGACTTGGAGTGTCCAGGCCTAATTCAAGGACGGCAGCTGCTACCCTGTGAACCCCATGTGGCCATGTTGCCCCAACCTGGAAAAGTCACATCCATTTAAAAGTCCATTTATTGCCCAGGAGTGGCTTGTTAGAAAACATTACAGCATCCAGGAGAATGCTACCTGACGGGCTGTTTGAGAGAGAAATTCCCTCAAAAACAGATAGAAGCCCTTCCTATAATGTGTCTTATACGTCATGCCAGTATTACATAAATTAAAAAAGACGCTCCATGTGTATATGGGAGAAGTGAATGTTCTCAAGCATATCCCAAGTGTGTTTTGGGCCTTGGAGCTGTTGTTGTAATGAGCAAGTGATCTGTCAAGTTAAAGTTGTTAGAACTGGGGGTTTCATTATGAGTCTAGGAAGTTAGGCGAATATCAAATTAAAGCAGTAATGGGAATTATTGGAAATTCAAATGACTTAAAAATTTCATTGTCTTCAGGCAGACCTGGGCAGTGGAGTGTAAAAAGACGAAACAGATAAAATGGCCAGTGTGGAAAAGAGGCCTGCAGTGCTGCGCTAAAGGATGGAGCAAGTCCACCACTGCAGGCTTAGCGAACCATCTTTAAACCGCTCTCATGTTGATTTTTAGAGATCAGCCTTTGTGGCATGTGGATGACAGATGCTGCAAGATGTATCCAAATATCCCGGTTCTGTTTATGCGCCTTCTTTTTTTTTTTGTCTTATCCACAGAAAGGAATGAAAACACACATACAAACAACTGACATCTGGCAACATTTATCAGCTATCTGTAATACTTTATCAAATTGATTTTGATTTTCTGCCTCTGTCTTAGATGTAATACAAATTTAGCACAGCCAGTGGAGTCAACATTCGAAGAGGCATTAATCACTGACCATGAGGAGCCTGAGGGGGAAAAAAAATTGTAATATGAATTTATGAAAATAAAAAGAAAGAAAAACATTTTTTTTGTATATCGAAATGTATTAAAATCATTCAAAGCAATTTACAAAGTGCTTGTCATGTCTGAAGTTCAGAACATCGAAGAGACTTCCTAGAACTGAATGCACTGTATAAGTAATAAAAAACATAATATAATTCATGTCAAGATTAAATAAATGTGTAATATAATTCGGTGTTAAAAAAAATGTCAATAAAGCTCAGGTTTCAGGATAGAAAATTCCAGAGCCTTGTAACTTGAAGCTGACTCCTCTAGCTTTAGCAGGATTTCTGGAATGACCAACCAAATGGTGTTTGATAACCTGAGTAATCTATCCGGAAGATATCTAATGACCTTTTTCCCTACGGGAAGAGCAAGAGCATAAAGTCATTTAAAAATTCATAACCGAATCTTAAAATCGATTATAAAAGAATATGGAGACCCACAAAGGGATTTAAAAGCTGGTGTAATGTAACCCCAGTGTGTGTGTGTGTGTGTGTGTGTGAAAGGGGGAGAGAGAGAGAGAGAGAGAGAGAGAGAGAGAGAGAGAGAGAGAAAGAAAGGAATCTGCCATCATCATTGTGAACGTGTTGCAATAGTGCTCTTGGATGAGTCACGTTAAAGAATTATCCGGTCAAGTTAACCACAAAATCTGGCCTGAGAACGGAAAACATTTCAATTGTAAGACTTAATAAATAATAATAATAATGTGTATGAGTCTGGAACAGAGGATTTATGTGCAGATTTGTGCATCTCTATATACTTGAGAAAGAGGCAGTAATTAGAGATGGAGTATGAGTTACAGAAATGAATTATAGAACACAGGTAATAATTCCTGTGTTAGCTGTTTAAGCTGGAGATGGCATGGGGGAAAAACTGGTTTTGTGCCTAGATGTTCTAGTGCACAGTAGCTTCTTCCTGAAGGGAGAAGTGCAAACAGGTTGTGGCCGGGTGAGAGGGGTCTGTGATGATGTTACCTGTTTCTTCACTCTGGAGTTGTACAAGTTCTGAAGGTTGGGCAGGTGTACATTAATGATCCTTTCTGCTGTCCAAACGGTCTGTTGCAGTCTTCTTATATCTGAGAAGACTGCAACGGACTGTTAGGAATCATATGATAGCAATATGATGTAATTTTTATTTGTTATTGTATTATATACAGTATTCGACTTGCAGTGAAATGAAAATATGGCCACTTCTCCTAAACTGTGCCTAAAAATAAACTAAATTTAAGCAGTTAAAATAAGAATGAATAGAAATTATAACAAATAATAATAAGATGCTACTTTAGATTGGAATTTGCATGATCCTTGCTTTCATCTGTGGTTTTCTCTGGTTTCCTCCTATGTGCATTGCAGACTGAATCACATCTCTAGATTGTCTGTAGTGTGTTAATGGGTGTGTAGTCCCCTGGGTGTGCCCCACCTTGTGCCCCAAGTCCCCTGGGTGTGCCTCGCCTTGTGCCTCGAGTCCCCTGGGTGTGCCTCGCCTTGTGCCTCAAGTCCCCTTGGTTTGCCCCGCCTTGTGCTTCGAGTCCCCTGGGTGTGCCCCACCTTGTGCCTCAAGTCCCCTGGGTGGGCCTTGCCTTGTGCCTCGAGTCCCCTTGGTGTGCCACGCCTTGTGCCTCGAGTCCCCTGGGTGTGCCACGCCTTGTGCCTCAAGTTCGCTGGGTGTGCCACGCCTTGTGCCTCGAGTTCCCTGGGTGTGCCTCGCCTTGTGCCTCAAGTCCCCTGTGTGTGTCTCGCCTTGTGCCCCGTGTCCCCTGTGTGTGTCTCACCTTGTGCCCCGTGTCCCCTGGGTGTGCCTCGCCTTGTGCCCAGAGTCCCCGGGGTGTGCCCCGCCTTGTGCCCCGAGTCCCTTGGGTATGCCCCCCCTTGTGCCCCAAGTTCCCTGGTATAGGCTCCCTGCACATCCATGTTAGAACAAGGCCCTTAACCCTCAATTACTCAGTTGTATAAATTAGATAAATGCAATTAATTCTGGATTAAAGCATCTGTCAAATACTGTAAATGCAATACTCTAAAAACAGACTAAACATATGGCATGTAAATCTTTAGTAAATATACTCGAGCGATATGCATTACTCTCTCTATAAAGCTATATACAGTATATATGATATATAATATTGTCCACAGCAATACAGCCAATAGGTTTAGACTTAAAAATCCACAGCTACAGTATCATTAGGGTACAATACAACAAAACTTTCCTGCACTCCAGAGCAGAACCGTATCAGCGTAGAAGTTACTCACAGACCGACATGTGAAAGAAAGGACAATAATAATGCAAAATATGTATTATCTTTGACACCCATGTGAATATTGAAAATCAGCTGTGATTAAGGCATAATCGAAAACCCCTTGATCCATTTCCCCAATCGATGACGACCATTCAAATTCTTTCAATGCATTTCAAAGATAAACCGCTGTAGGGGAGAATTCTGCTTTCTCTGCACTCACTTATCATGAAAGATCTGAACGAATTATAGGCTTATTATGGAGGATAAACGTAGTAAGAACACCTGTCTAGCTCATTTGAGTAATATTTTAATTAAGGGAATGTATGTCTCTTCCCCGAAACCTGAAACAACTTACAGATTTATGCTGACATGTTTTAGATTGACTTACATCAGCTAGCTTACATTTAAGAAATAAAGCTATCACCATAACTGGACTAGAAAAGACCAAGTGATGTTTTTCCTGGTCTTCAGTTGTTGGTCTGTCCACAATTTGTATACATTTACAGTATCTGGCAGACGCCCTTATCCAGGGTGACTTACAATGTATCTCATTTATACAACTGAGCAATTGAGGATCAAGGGCCTTGCTTAGGGGCCCAGTGGTGGCATCATGATGGTCCTAGGATATGAACTCAGTAATCCAACTCGTTAATCACCAAGATACTCCTATTCGAGGCTCAGGGTCCAGTTCTGGTCTGATCAGATTGGAACCTGATGTTTTTGTAGCTTGACATGTTGTGTCTTTGGAGAAAGCCTTTCTGCACACCATGTGTACAAAGAGTGGGTAGTTGAGTTACTTCCTGTCAGGTTTAACTAGCAAAACTGCCGTTTTTTTTTTTTTTTTTGGTTTTTCACACCATGACATTTCAGGTCATTGAGATCCAATTTTTCCCCATGCTGATGTTTAATGTTAACATTATCAAAAGCTTTGGCTTGTATCTGCATGATTTGATGTGCTTCACTGCTGAGACATGATAGCCTGATTGAATAATTGGGCTATCGCTCTTTTTTATTCTCTGTAATGTGGAAAAGTGAATCAGTGAATGAGAGTGTGTGTGTGTGCCCTGCGATGGGTTGGCACTCCGTCCAGGGTGTATCCTGCCTTGATGCCCAGTGACGCCTGAGATAGGCACAGGCTCCCCGTGACCCGAGTATAGATCGGATAAGCGGTAGACAATGAATGAACACATTTATAGATGTCCTATATAACCACCGACCAAATAAACAAACAAACAATCAACCAGTTTGTTTGCAAATCCACTTTTATTTAAGTTCATTTATATATTTTCATTAGATTTTTTTTTTCCATTACAGCAAGAATGAAATCAAGCATTAAAAGCCATTTTATAAGGTCTTTGTAATGTAGCATTCAGATCCAATAATGACCTGCGTTGAACGTTTTGACCTTTTTTATAAACTGGAGTGGCAGAAAACTGCCCCTTTGTTAATATTAGATGCGTCTGAATCCTTCAATTGGGTATGGCTTAAGACTGTTGTGTCAGTATTGTGATAGCAGGCCATTATAAGTGCATGCTGAAATGAGGCTAAATTACAAAAACCCTTTTTTTTTTCTCCTGAAAGCACTAAATAATAAAATTAGCTGAAACAAACTGCAGCTTTAGACAGAATACATTATTAATCACTACAAGCAGAAACAAACCATAAGTTGGAGATTACAACGTGTCATCAACTCAGATGTGCACCTGTAACCGATGAAAAACTCGCCAGCCCGAGCGTAATCCAAGCTCGAGCCACGAACAAGCAGGAAATGCGTAAGCACAATCAACTTTGGTAACACAGAATCCATTTGGCAACTCAACATGGACGCGAAACATTTCCTAACTTTACACCACAGGTACCCATACTTCAGAGTGCCAAAGAATTTCGGTTGTCGATCCATCATCTACTTAAAATACGACGTATGAAAAGAAAGATCTTACTTATAGCTATGATGTACAGTTGTTATTACTCCATAAGAGCTAAGACCTTGATGAGGAAATGCTCTCTAGGAATCAATTTTTTTTTAAATTTTTTTTGTTATCCACTTTTGTTTTTTTGTCCTTTTTTTTAGTCCGTTACATTAATATTACAAAGTATACTGTAAATAAGTTGTATAACATGGTTGTTTATTCAGTATTACTCAGTGAAGTTTTCTTGTGGTATATGTTACGTCCTTTAACATGCAATCGTCAGAAAAGAAACTAGAAAATCTGAGTTGGATCTATTTCGTTTGAGATTAGCCCGGTGATTCCCAATCCCGCTCCTAAGTTCTACTCCCGCACTGCATATTTTATTGTTTTCATCGCTCACATCGCTAACTGCTAAACAGCAGATCCGACATTTCAACTTATCGCCTAAACAGATCATCGTTGGTGTTTTAGAGGATGAAAAACACTAAAATGTGCTTCAGGATCAGGATTAGGGTTGAAGAACCACCAGGTGGAGGCCACATGGCTTTTCACACAGGGCCTTGCTCTGGAGGACGAGGGTCACCTCCAACCTGAATGCTTTCTGGCAAGCTACAAGCCGCTGACAAAAAAAAGCAAAGCGACGTTTTAATTATTATTATTTTTTTTGCCCTTTTTGGAATTCTGTGTCACTTTTTTGCGAGCAGCCTGACTTTCTGTATGTGTGTGTGTTTTTTTTTTTTAATATCGTTAACAAAATTCCTCATATTTATAGACATTTTTTATTCAAAATAAGATCTCAATATTATACACGATTCTTTCTTTTTTGACTATGTACAGAAGTGCAAAAAAGTCGACTTTAGTCCTCTTCGTCCCCGACGTTACGTGTGTGGCGTCACCTAAAAAGGATTTTCCTTTTTTTTCTTTTTAATCGGTTTAACACACACCTTCCAGACCTCACGTCCATCCAATCTGCCCCATCACCATCACATATGCAGCTTTTTTTCCTTTAACAAGGCCTTACGTCTAGGGAGATCGGAAATACTCGAACGATATTTACTATTTTTTTTTTTAAATGAATACAGTAGAAAACAACCTTTAACATCTAAGAACTATACTCATCTTTTTTTCTCTCTCTCTCTCTAATTAGAACGACTAATTACAAACCAGAAGATCATTAAAATATTATTCCAATATCAGCCATGGTTCACACCACAGCAGCTATGCCTCTTGGCAACTATGTCCTCATCGTAAGATATATTAATATAAAATGTTTGTTCGAAGATTTCAAACGAAACATAAACGCTTCACTAAAAATAAAAATTCGTTTCTGTTTTACTCAATATGCTAATATTCAATACTCAAAGAATCGGCACTACATACCTTTAGAACTGAGTGAAGAACGCAAAAAAAAAAGAACAGAAAAAACCCATATTATTTATAATATTTCACACTCTAAAAAAAGTTAAATCTTACTTGACAAAATGGAATACTAAAACAGTATCCGTGCTTAGTTATACGACAGGATATTTCTATTTTTTTCCCCCCAGACAAATATATATGACGGACAAAATGTGACCCCAAAAAAAAAAAAAAAAAAAAAAAAAAAAAAAAAAAAAAAAAATAAAGAAACAAAAAAAAAAAAAAAAGGAGGGAAAATCGGAAAGAAAAATATAGCCATTAAAAAAAAATTTAAAAAATGAACAGACACATAGGAATATGAGCATCGACATGCCTGAATGGTGGACTAAGGCGTTTTCTGTTGAATCATACAATCATTAAAATTCTGCCCTCGGATGTAATGATGCACCGACGCTCACCACTACGCCAACACTGTGTAGTGTCGTATTTTTTATATCTACTTTTTTACCCAGCAGCCCTTTCTGTAGCATCTCTGACCCCCAGGCAGGCCTCATCGTTCTCTCCCTCCCACACAGGGCTGAGGAGGAAATACAAAAAAAATAAAAAAATAAAAAAAAATAAAAAAAATACACCCACATCCTCTGATCAAACATGAAAAATAAAACAGTGGACCTTACATAAGAAATGGAAAAAAAAAAAAACAACAACCCAAAAATAATACTATTTTTCTCTTATTTTCATTTTCTCATTAATGGAATAACAATCTGTTCACACCTAATTCTACAATTTATAACAATAAATAAAACAAAAGTAAAAAAAAAAAAATGAATCCTGCATGCTGCCCACCAGGAACGAGTCCTTGTTTGTTAGTTTGGAGTAAAGTCATGAGAACTTAAAAATATCTATTTAAATATATAAAAATGAAACAAGAACGGAAATAAAGCTAAAAAACAAAACAAAACAAAAAAAAAAACAGTGTTTGAATTTTTCATAATTGACATTTTTGGCGATTGTTGTGTTTTTTTTTTGTTTTTTTTTTGGAGATATTATTTGGGCTAGTAAGAAAAAAATAAAATAAAATAAAATACTGAAATCAAACAGAGAACCAGACAACACATTATAGACTTAAAGGCATACAAACACGTAATATCCTATAATAAGTCTATTGTATCTTCTTTTTTTTTTTTCTTTTTTTTTTTTTTTTTCCAATCTTTTGGATGCAAGTACTGTCTATGGCACTTGATGTGGAGTCGGCAACATGAAGATCGACGCTTCGATGTGCTTCGAAAAAAGGAACACTGCTGTGTTTAAGATCTCGGACATTCAGTTGTCATTTTTGCGTGTGTGTGTGTATATATGTGTGTGTGTTTGTGTGTGTGTGTCCTCCGTCCCCTTTATACAATCAAGTCCTATAAAAGATCTGCTCACAAATGGAACACTGCATGCACGATATTAAGTCTTACATGACATTCTTTTGCGAGTTCCTTTTTGACGTTATTCGAAATGAGACGCTTTCAAGGTGCACCGTGGTTTGTAAACCATAAAAAGAAACAAACGGATAAAACCCCGCCCACTGTCCCGGAAACAAAACACAAACAGGAATTTGTACCAATATAAAACATGACAGGAGACACCACCGTGCGCTTCTCGTCGCTGTAATGGTTCAGACATGCTTTGTACCATCGGCAGACGGAAAAAGGCAGACGGTGATGCTCTTTTCATCCGGCTAGCAAAAAAAAAAAAAAAAAAAAAAAATTTACCGAAAGATTTTTTTTTCTTTTTTTCTTTTTTCCACTATATCAAATCCTTAACAGTGTTAGCATGCGTGTTTTTCCGTCATTCCAGGGAATGGTGACATGATTCTATTTTTTTTTTTTTCTTCTGTTGCTCTTGGTTGGTGTTGTGTAAAGGGTGGATCCTAAAATTTCGGACGGCACACAAGCACACTCGAATGTGATCTG
This sequence comes from Hemibagrus guttatus, assembly GCA_033459395.1. Taxonomy (NCBI): domain Eukaryota; kingdom Metazoa; phylum Chordata; class Actinopteri; order Siluriformes; family Bagridae; genus Hemibagrus; species Hemibagrus guttatus. The sequence goes on along the minus strand of JAUCMX010000022.1, from coordinate 16,495,731 downwards.
AAAGGAAATGACAGGAAAAAGACCGGCTTTGTGACATGGAAATGATTTTCGATCTGAATTTCGCTCGTGTGTCTTGTGTGAAACTTACTGTTTGAAGTCCTACATCTGAGTCACGTATTTGTGACTAGTCAGATGATCTGCAGATATTACTGGAATCTAGATGGACAAAAATAGAGAAATAAGACACGTATTGAAAAAAAAAGAACAACTTGGAATATAAATGTGCATTTCTATATCTAAAGCGATTCATTGGTTAAGTTTAGATTTGGAAAATCACACCTTAAAATGGAATCTTTTTTGGATTTTTCCTGACCTTTTGGCTTTATAGCTTATCTTATTTTTCTGGATTAACTCACATGCAAATAAAACAGCATTTATTAATTAATTTTATTAAACAGTCTTGCTGACTATAAATTAACCTTACTTTTTTTCCTTCGCGTAAAAGCTAAATTTTTTTTTATTTCTCCTTATAAAATTATTGTTTTTGCTATTATAAGCAAACAATTTCTTCCCTATAACAACACATTCACAGCAAGTTATCATTTCCCATTTATTAAGCAGCATTACGTCATACCTTTTGTCCGCTTATAGTTACTTTCAACATAGAACGCTGACAAAACAAGTTCCCATAATTAAGGAGTTATTTATTTATTTAAAGCAGATTGCTACTAAACGTTGGAGACACCGGAGACTCCTTACATTACATTTTAATAAGTTGAAATAAAAATCTGCTTACAGGAAATGTAATGATTTCACATTTTTCTTTGTTATATAACATCATATTTTATTCTAATGTGAAATATAATAGCGATCATTTGCCATGCATGTCTCAAATCTGTCAAGAAACACTACGTCTAAAAACAAGTGCATTAATAAAAAGCTATGATGATTGACTTGCCTTGTAGCTGGAAATACAGTCTAATCTGCTGTGAGAGAAAATTGATATCACCTTCTGACCAATGAGAATTTGAAAATTCATACTTTCACAGTTTTTTTTTTCTTCTTCAAACTTATTTTTTTTGTGTGTTTTGGATTCTATATAACATTAGATAACATTTCATTATTACAAATAATCTTGAATAGTCTTGAAGGAATTAAAATCCTGCCGGAAGAATATGACAAGTGGTAAAAAAAAAAAGGAATAATCTTAGGATTTTTTAAAATAATAAACTCATAATGAGAAATATTTGTACAAGCTTTTTAAGGATTATATATAATATAATATAATATAATATAATATAATATAATATAATATAATATAATATAATATAATAACAAGATAATATAATATAATAACAACATAATATAATATAATATAATATTAAAAAATATATTTTTATACCTATAGAATGTGTTCGCCAAAAAAAGAAGGAATTAGAGTCTTTTACTTTTTTGTAAATTTCTTTTTACTATTTAATATTTTTAATCGTAATTTTTTTTTTTTTTTACCCAAATCAATTGCTCATTTTCTGATCAGTTCCCACCCACCAGCCAATCACATGACAGCTTCCACGCTAACACAGGTTTCTTCCGAGACAAGTGAAGCCAATAATTTCAGGCTGCAGTGTCACAAACTCGGAGGAAAGCGCTGTCTGCCCTCTTCCACATACATCAGCTCACTGATTGGTCAGAGCAGGTAGAACATTTTTGAAACCCGTTTCCGATATCTAAGTCAGTTTTTTGTTACACTCGGGCTAACTGTGAATGTGAGTGAACAGGAAACGTGTTACATGGAAGCTGTTGAGTAAACAGAGCATGAGACATGTTGTGCGTGTTGTTAATGATTGCGTTGACATGCAGGTTAATAGGACAGAGGTCAGTACTGACGCTACGATGCAGGCGGTCACACCCATCACCACTGTCTCTCTCTCTCTATGTCTCTCACTCACAAATATACAAACACACACACACACTAATACACAGACGTGCACACGCATACACAAACACACACACTTCCACAGAGACGCTATACAGCACTAATGAGAGGCAGAGGGAAAGCGGTAAAGGAGCAAACCTGATTGGCTGTGGCTGTTGCGAAGGGAACACTTGTGGCGGATGTGGTGGCTGCTGACACAGTGGCTGCCGAAGCACCGTGCATCATGGGAACTTTTTGGAGGGAAAACCAAATAACCAAAAATGAACAGTGGGATAGGACAGATGTGACATCCATTTGATTACTGTCAGTGAAGGCGGGTGAGCACGGTTCGAGGTGTTCGAGGGTTACGCAAAAAAAAAAGGTCAAAGCCATGCTATAGGTGAGGTAAAAAGAAAAAAAAAGGGGGGGGTTACATTAGTGGGGTGTCATGCCATCATTGCACGGAAGCAACATTACACTCAAGGATGAAGGCAATGAAATGGAACATAAATGTATAATTTGCTAGAACTGATATAATTATCCACCATTTTGTTGTTTCATGACTGTCAGCTAGCCTCGTTTACACAATGCAGAAAACTCCCAAGCGTTTTTTTCCCCCCTCTCAGTAAAATGTCAGGTAAATGTCACGACTTGGGAGTTAATTAGTGTCACATTAACACAACAATATGAGATCTTGCCCCTCTGATGCACAGTGTGTCACTAAATGGAGTGAGTGTGTGGGAACGGGGGAAAAAAAAAAAAAAAAAAAAAAAAGGATTGTAGATAATCGAGTAAGAAAGCCGGCACCTACCAACACTCGCTGTGGGCGTCATGCACAATATTGAGCCTGCCCATCATGCATTGCAACAGGAAGTGAAGTGGAAAGGCAGGAGGAGGGAGGGGGAGGAGAATCAACACAACCCATCACGCGTGCCATTAGAACGGAAACAAACAAAAAAACAGATAAGGAGAATAATGTTACAGGAACAGGAGAATAAAAAACGTCACAAATCATGATAAGATGTGATTGTTATAGTGAGTGAGTGAGTTATTTCATCATGACACATTCCATCAGGGCAAAATATTAGTAATATCACATTATATCATAAGCATGGAAAAAGTTACGAGTGAGACTCTTTTTTTTTTTTTTTTTAAACATTAAACAACAAATAATTTTATAACATGATTACATTTTCTGCACTTAATATGTCAGACAAAATTCACGTTTTGTTCCTCCTGCATTTGAAAACTTTAAACAAAGTCACATATAGCTCCTTTAAAACATCTATCCACACAACATGAAGAAACAGACATGATTTGCAGAGAGCCAAAAATTAAAAAAAATATACGTGAACTGAAAAAAATATATACGTAAATATCAGGAATATCTAAATATTGTAAATTGTACATGTTGGTAAAATAAAGGATGAGGGAAAAAAAGGAATAAAACACTCGGGGGTCATGCAGTTACAGGAAAACAATCGAATTATGATATTTTCTTTCTGAATTTATTTATTACTCTTACACCACAGCAGGTTGCCAGATTTACAAATTTTACATATTAAATAATGACACCTCATACTTTTTATCCATTTATAGTTACATTAATACCATGAACCATCCATGAAACAACAGCTATAACAAATCGATCCTACTATTCTTTTTGTTTTTCTCCATCCTGGAGATTTTTCCCATGTCTGAAAACTTAAAGCTGATCCCGAGGGCTCCTTCCGAACATTGATAAATAACGTCTCCTCACATCACACCACACTGTAAATTTCCACAGAGCATCTACAATAAAGTCCTTTTCGTGATTGCGACTTGATCTTTTTTTGCGACTTAATGCTTGAGTATAATTATTATTTTGACCATTTTTATGATGCTCAAGTATAATATGTCTGCTTTCTTCACGCCTGAATATAAGGCAAAGAAAAAGTAGTCAGAGCTTTTAGAAAAGGGATAATCCTGGATTAGTGTCTGTAAGAATTTCTGAAGTGCCAGAGAGCCACAATTGGGCTCTTGAGCAAGACTCTTAACCCTTAATTACTCGACTATGAGCCTGCATTGAATTCCACTTCACTCGTGAATCAGATAGCAGCATGCGCCAAGTGAATGTGGTTGGTCCTCTACATGGTGATGTGATCCTGTAGTTTTTTTAATAATCCAATCCAAAACAGGTTTTAATATTTATGTCAGTGAAAGAATAGAGTATTTAATGAATTCTTGATTCTGTGGCTCGGAAAGTTGTTCGGTCTGTAAAACAAATGATTGTTTAATATTTAAGCACTCGTTCTAATACGGCATTGTTGCTATAGTAACAGCTGGATCACCGGGACTTTTATGCATAGAAGATACTCCACATAATCAAAGGGTAATAATAAATTGATTGAAAAAAAACCTTTTCATTTTTCATTACTTATAAGTAAAAATGATAATCCTTTATGTTGTTGATTTTTTTGGGCGGAGTCTCGGCTGTACATCGTTTGTGTACAGCCATATGTCTTCATGAAATGGAAGTTTTTTTTAAACTTTTTTTTTCTGTTAAATAAGAGGCTGTGTTTTGCTGTCCAGTGAAACGGTTTGTGGTATCTATCTATCTATCTATCTATCTATCTATCTATCTATCTATCTATCTATCTATCTATCTATCTATCTATCTATCTATCTATCTATCTATCTATTTGTCTGTCTGTCTGTCTATCTGTCCGTCCGTCCGTCCGTCTATCTATCTATCTATCTATCTATCTATCTATCTATCTATCTATCTATCTATCTATCTATCTATCTATCTATCTATCTATCTATCTATCTTTCTCTCATTGTGTTTCTGTTTCTCTCTCTCTCTTGTTCTCTTTCTCTCTCTCTCTCACTTGCTTTCTCTCGCTCACTCTTATTGTCTTTCTTCATGTCTGTTTCTCTCTTTTATTCTTTCTCTTTCCCATAATCTATCTATCTATCTATCTATCTATCTATCTATCTATCTATCTATCTATCTATCTATCTATCTATCTATCTATCTATCTACCTATCTATCTATCTTTCTCTCATTGTTTTTCTTTTTCTCTTTCTGTCTCTCTCTTGTTCTCTCTCTTGTTCTCTCTCTCTCTCTCTCTCTCTCTCTCTCTCTCTCTCCCCCACTTGCTTTCTCTCTCTCACTCTTATTGTCTTTCTTCATGTCTGTTTCTCTCTTTTATTCTTTCTCATTCCCATAATCAATCTATCTATCTATCTATCTATCTATCTATCTATCTATCTATCTATCTATCTATCTATCTATCATTGTGTTTCTTTTTCTCTTTCTGTCTCTCTCTTGTTCTCTCTCTCTCTCTCTCTCTCTCTCTCTCTCTCTCTCTCTCTCTCTCACTTGCTTTCTCTCTCTCACTCTTATTGTCTTTCTTCATGTCTGTTTCTCTCTTTTATTCTTTCTCTTTCCCATAATCTATCTATCTATCTATCTATCTATCTATCTATCTATCTATCTATCTATCTATCTATCTATCTATCTATCTATCTATCTATCTATCTATCTATCTTTCTCTCATTGTTTTTCTTTTTCTCTTTCTGTCTCTCTCTTGTTCTCTCTTGTTCTCTCTCTCTCTCTCTCTCTCTCTCTCTCTCTCTCTCATTGTCTCTCTGTCTCTGCCTCTCTCGCCATCTCTCTCAGAGAGATATAAAAAAGGGATATAAAAAACGACTTGCTAACTTTAAATGTAAAAAGAACTAGAATAAAAAAAAACACAGCATAACATTTCAAATAAATAAAAACTGCAGTTGGCAAAATGCTGTGGTTTAAGAGGAATAAATCACTTCCGGGTGTGCTGTTCACGGTGCCCTTCATCAACATCGCTGATGATTTTCCTGCAAAGACACACTGACAAGCGTTTTATTCCTTACGAACACAAGTAATGAAAGTCTTAATGTTGGCTCTCTGCAGTCTGATGGGTCAGTATATTAGTGGGAGAGGAAAAGTGAAAGGTGAAAGCGGGAGCGGTCTACCTGATGGTATGAAAGCCGCCTGTTGATGGAACTGCATGTTGGTCAGGGCCTGTTGGTACTGGAACATGCCAGTGTTGAACATAGCCGTGGCACCGTTGGCTTTTTCAAGTGCAGGTCTCTTTGGTAATGGAGGCAAAACAGGTGGAATCCCCTGAGGCACAGAGCACGAGGGTTGAGAGAGAGAAAAAAAAATGGAAGGGAGGGATGAAAAATTACTTATGAAATGTGTTCAATACAATTAAAATATATTATTATTAAAATATTGCTACAATTAATTTGAAGCGTGAGTTTTATTATTTTTTTTCAGTGGAGGCTTTGGAGCTTTCTTTCAATGTGTAAAATAAATAATAATAATAATAATAATAATAATAATAATAATAATGTAAACTGCACTGCTAGCTCCGTGATTAAATATAAGTGACGTTAATTATTTTCCACACTACGCCCCCAAGGTAGACATGCACATTAAAAAAAAAAACCAGCAACGTTCATGCAAATTATGTAAATTATTTACTTTTTTATTGTCTATTTAACATCTAAAAAATGTTCACACCATGTTTTGTATCAGTAGAGGTGATGAACTGAGTGCAGCTATGAAATTGTCAACCAATTATGTTTTTTAAATATATATATATATATATTTTAAATGAATGTGTAGATTATTATTTCCATATGTAGAAGATTTCCCAATTCAGTGCAACAGCACAATCAATTAATCACCCCTTTGTTTTTTTTATGACAGTTTTGTTTTTATGTTTAAGCTCAAAAAAAGTTTCTACAACAGAGCTACATGCCAAGCTAAAAGGTGAAAGGACATAGTACCAGGTCAAAGGTTGCCTCGAGGGGTCGCTTCAGTGATTTGACAGCCGACTGAGTCTTAATTAGCAGGCAGCGAGCACATGATGGCAATGGGCCAATGGGGGTCAAGCGCATTAACATAAACAGCAAGCAGAGGTGCATCATGGGGCAGCAGTGCAGTTTGGGTAGGTGAGAAAAAAAAAACACAAAAAAAAAAAACAAAAGGAAAAAAAAAAAAAACAAATCACCAGAATGCAATATACAACAAATAACAAGACTAAGGCATGCACAGTAATGACAATTAGTTACTGAAAGGACTAAAATGTCATGTGCCAAGGGTTACTGCGCTAAAGAAACATCAGAACAGCGAGACAATCTGTCCAAAAAGCCTTGCATTTATTTCCACAAATAAATGATTTTACTTTCTTTCTGTAAACTGATTCAAATATATATATAATGCTATGCTGCTGAAGACAGAGAGAAAAAGAGGAAAAACTTAGGAAATACAGCAAGGTCCAAAAGTCTCAATCCACTACAGAAACCCTGTGTTATTTCATCATCAAGTCAAATGACAGGTTTATGCTAATGTGTTTTTTGAATACATTATCGTTTCTATAGTGACAGCTTATGCAGGAAGTGGTGTGATGGATATTCCATATAAACTGAAGAAGAGAGGACAATAGCGCTTAGCATTTTGCAGGCATTCCATGATTTTAAATGCGACTATAAACAGCTACACAACTCACACAAGACTACAAGACAGAGGAGTTCACAGAGTTTACACTTTGTGGCTGATCAGAACATGCCAAGCAGCAGATTTCAGTTTATTTGGTGGAGAACAAAATGTTTATAGCTGCTATAATGTAAGTGATAACAGGAATTTTTTTTTAGCTTAGTTCATCCATTTTCATTTTTTCCTTCACAGCAGGTCTACTGCTAGCCCTGGAAGTTTTTTTTTTTACTCCAAATTATATCATGATGTTTAAAAAAATAACACTTGCTTTTAAGGCTGATGAAATAAAAACGATTCCTATTAGTGGATTCAGACTTTTGGACTCGCTGTACATGGAAAGTATTTCCATTGCTATATTTCAGTCTGCAGTTATAACACAGTTATAACAAGTGACATACGCGCAGGGTTAAGCGAACACACCAGTTTCTCTACTTTAGCACAGACTGCATTACCGTCACCGTAGCTCAGGCATAATTGCTGTAGGCTGGTGTTATATTTCTAAGAAATAGGGAAGAGGAGGAGCAGAGCCTGAGATGGCGCTAAAGGAGCGGGTAGGAAGTGGGTACAACTGGGGACTGGCACCGACCTACCATGGCAGCGGCGGCAGCCGCCTGGTTGACTTGGTGCTGCGCGGCCTTGATCTTGGCCTGAAGGTGTGCCGGAGGGTGAAAGTACTTGCACTTGTCGCGCGAGCAGCGGCCCTTGATGTAGTCCATGCACACGGTCACTGTGTTGTCGTTGGTGTCGATCATGGCGCTGTCGGATGGGTGAGCGAAGCGGCAGTCGTTCTCACCTCGCGTGCAGTTACCTCTCTGGTACTCCCGACACACCTGAGGGTCCATTATCAAAGAGACAGAGAGAGAGACAGAGAGAGAGAGAGAGAGAGAGAGAGAGAGAGAGAGATACAGAGAGAGAGAGAGAGAGAGAGAGAGAGAGAGAGAGAGAGAGAGAGAGAGAGAGAGATGTAGCAGGAGAGATAGAAAGGAAAAGACAAGAGGACAAGAGAGGACAAGAGAAATAATAAGACATATAGAAAGAGTGTGTGCAGAGAGAGGGATAAAAAAGAGGCAGACAGATAAAACAGATAGAACAGAGAGAGAGAGAGAGAGAGAGAGAGAGAGAGAGAGAGAGAGAGAGAGAGAGACAGACAAACAGACAGACAAACAGACAGACAGACAGAAATAGAACAGGAAGAGGTTGAAAAGATAGGTGAGAGGAAAGAGAAAAAAGAGAGAGAAGATAGATAGTAAGATAGATAGATAGATAGACAGACAGACAGACAGACAGATAGATAGATAGATAGATAGAGTAATAAGAGAGAGACAGTGAAAGAAAGACAATAAGAGTGAGAAAGAGAAAAAGAGATAGTGTGAGAGAGACATAATATAAAAATGAGCATGAGAGAGAGAGAGAAAGAGAGAGAGAGAGAGAGAGAGAGAGAGAGAGAGAAAACAGTGAAAGAAAGACAACAGAGAATATTTAGAATAATGGCTGCAGTATTAATGTGCAAAGTTTTGGTTCATTTTAAAGCGTGTTGTGTCTGAAACAGAGATGTTTCATTCTGCTCACTCTGAACAGGTGCTTGTATGTTTATTTCCACTCTTTTCCAGTCAAAACTCTAGTCAGTGTGTTTGGTTTCTACATGCCAGCTGTGGGCTTATTGATCATGTCTTTAGGTTTTACTTCATTTCATCCATGTAATGTGTTTATAAATATTCATCAGTCCTTTATCTGCTTCACCTTATGACAGAGTTAAATAAGAGATAGAGGAACTGCATGACACCTTTTTTAACTTCTTGTTCACAGGTAGATCAAAATGATCTCAACAAACTATTAAATAAAAATATTAAATAATCTGTACGTTCTTTAAAAAGGGTAAGGGATATGGCTTCAGCACTGTTGCGGGGAGGTGCTGAGAAACTTTTACTAACCACTGACACACAGATAATTAGTCAAAAGTTGTTTTCTTTTTGAAAATTTCAATTTTATTGTTTAAATTTGCCAAAATTAGTTAACAACAACACTAACATCATCAACAACATCATCAAGAGCAACAACACTAACACTAACATCATCAACAACAACACTAATACCAACAACATCATCAACATCAACACTAATACCAACAACATCAACATCAACACTAATACCAACAACATCATCAACATCAACACTAATACCAACACCATCAACATCAACACTAATACTAACCATCAACATCAACAACAACATCATCATCAACATCAACACTAATACCAACACCATCAACATCAACACTAATACTAACCATCAACATCAACACTAATACCAACATCATCAACATCAACACTAATACCAACATCATCAACATCAACACTAATACTAACATCATCAACATCAACACTAATACCAACAACATCAACATCAACACTAATACCAACACCATCAACATCAACACTAATACCAACATCATCAACATCAACACTAATACTAACCATCAACATCAACACTAATACTACACACATCAACATCAACACTAATACCAACATCATCAACATCAACACTAATACCAACACCATCAACATCAACACTAATACCAACATCATCAACATCAACACTAATACAACATCATCAACATCAACACTAATACCAACATCAACATCAACACTAATACCAACAACATCATCAACATCAACACTAATACCAACAACATCAACATCAACACTAATACCAACACATCATCAACATCAACACTAATACCAACAACACCATCAACATCAACACTAATACCAACCATCAACATCAACACTAATACCAACAACACCATCAACATCAACACTAATACTAACCATCAACATCAACACTAATACCAACAACATCATCAACATCAACACTAATACTAACAACATCAAACAACACTAATACCAACAACATCATCAACATCAACACTAATACCAACAACATCAATCAAACTAATCAACACTAAATAAAACCAACAACATCAACATCAACACTAATACCAACAATCATCAACATCAACACTAATACCAACAACACCATCAACATCAACACTAATACTAACCATCAACATCAACACTAATACCAACATCATCAACATCAACACTAATACCAACACATCATCAACATCAACACTAATACTAACCATCAACATCAACACTAATACAACCATCAACATCAACACTAATACCAACAACATCATCAAATCAACACTAATACCAACAACATCATCAACATCAACACTAATACCAACAACATCAACATCAACACTAATACCAACACATCAACATCAACACTAATACCAACAACATCATCAACATCAACACTAATACTAACCATCAACATCAACACTAATACCAACATCATCAACATCAACACTAATACCTAACAACATCAACATCAACACTAATACCAACAACATCATCAACATCAACACTAATACAAACATCATCAACATCAACACTAATACCAACACATCAACATCAACACTAATACCAACAACATCATCAACATCAACACTAATACCAACAACACATCAACATCAACACTAATACCAACATCATCAACATCAACACTAATACCAACACATCAACATCAACACTAATACTAACCATCAACATCAACACTAATACAACATCATCAACATCAACACTAATACCAACACATCATCAACATCAACACTAATACCAACACATCATCAACATCAACACTAATACCAACAACACTAATACCAACACATCAACATCAACACTAATACCAACACCATCATCAACATCAACACTAATACCAACACCATCATCAACATCAACACTAATACCAACATCATCAACATCAACACTAATACCAACATCATCAACATCAACACTAATACCAACAACATCATCAACATCAACACTAATACCAACATCATCAACATCAACACTAATACCAACATCATCAACATCAACACTAATACCAACAACATCATCAACATCAACACTAATACCAACATCCTCAACATCAACACTAATACCAACAACATCATCAACATCAACACTAATACCAACACCATCAACATCAACACTAATACCAACATCATCAACATCAACACTAATACTAACCACATCATCAACACTAATACCAACACCATCATCAACATCAACACTAATACCAACCACATCATCAACAACATCATCATCATCAACACTAATACCAACACCATCATCAACATCAACACTTATACCAACACCATCATCAACATCAACACTAATACCAACATCCTCAACATCAACACTAATACCAACACCATCATCAACATCAACACTAATACCAACCACATCATCAACAACAACACTAATACCAACAACATCATCAACATCAACACTAATACCAACACCATCATCAACATCAACACTAATACCAACCACATCATCAACAACATCATCATCATCAACATTAATACCAACAACATCATCAACATCAACACTAATACTAACCATCATCATCAACACTAATACCAACATCGTCAACATCAACACTAATACCAACCACATCATCAACAACAACATCATCATCATCAACACTAATACCAACATCGTCATCAACAACAACACTAATACCAACATCGTCAACAACATCAAGAGTAACAACACCAATACTAACATCATCATAATCATCATCATCATCAATATCATCAACAGCTACAATAATAATAATAATAATAATAATAATAATAATAATTATTATTATTATTGTTTTATTCTTGAGCTCTATCTTCAAATCTCACAATGCCACACTGATTCTCAGCGTCTGTTTTCTCCTTACACTGCTGTCTTTAATCTCTTTACTGCTAGCTCATTAACACCATTTCACACCTTCAGGCATGATAATGTGTTTAATATTATTATAGATATGAACTACACACAGAGGTTTAAATACTGAAGAATTTTCACACTACTCTGTCCTGAGTTTCCAGGAGGCCCAGAGTATTCCCCACCATGTGAAATAAACTTATCTGATCAGAACAAATGGGTCAGAACGTGAAAGCTGTCATAAAAATGATTTTAAATATCAAATGACTGTAGATTAATTGATAACTCCTTGTTTAACCTCGTGCAGTTGTATAAACTTCCTTCCACTTCCATCTCCCCATCCAACCCTGGTCATTTTGATGCTTGGTCAGTAGGGGGCAGACTCCTCATACGAAGATTGTTTAGTGTTTTACGCAGCGAGGAGTCGCTCCTGTGAGCAGTGGGTTTACCTTAAAGACGTTATCGAGACAAATCCCCATAAATCACATTCACAGACACATCTGTGCATTGGCTATGTTCAGAATCACCACACACACACACACACACACACACACGCAAACAGTCTGGATGAGTATTACAGGTGAATCCAGACAAACACAAAGGTTTAACCTTTACTCAGTGGCCAGGCTATTTGAAAAAAAAAAACTCCTTCAATTTAAAATAATAATAAAATTTTTGGCAAAATTCACAACCTATGATCATGTATTAGTAGCAATAATACCAGTTTAGTGTTCACACACTGCATAACACACACACAAACCTTTCATGACCCTTCCATAGACATTTAGAAAGGATTTTTTCCAGCTAGTTTTTGGTCATGTGATCAATTTTTAAGCTAAATTTCACTTCATTAAGAATGAATTTTTGGAGCTACGGGATCTTTTCTTCTGTCACAGCGACATAATGGTGACTAAATATTAAACATTCAAACCACAGTGATCAAAAATATACAGTATATTACTATCAGATTTAGTGTCATATACAGGATTTAGCCTATAATAAATATTTTTTTACTGTGGATTTTATTTCTAAACATCAACTTTTGCACAGGAATCTGACACATTATAAATATGAATGCAGATTAATGTGTATAGTTTCTGTTTACTTACTAACCAACTAGCTAACTTCGCATGAAGATCAGGTTGCACATATAACACTGTTGAGAAAACTTCACTCGCCACATCATCAGCACAGGGCTTGGAGCTACAAAAGTCATCTGTCCGAAATGAGTCAGCTTGGAAAGTGCCATGACACACGACATTAAACTTACGTAGGTGTTTTATTCCTCTTATCCCACAGCATTCTGCCAACGATTAGGTTTTTTTTTATTTATTAAAGAATGACAAGTATTTTTTATCAGTTTATATACATACTGGTTACATACTATAATGTCCTTGAAGAGATATATCTGAAAAAAACTGTACCAATTATATATATGCTAATTATATTAGAAATATGAATATTAGATATTGATAGTGATATTGTGAGTGATAAACAGAACTAAACTGGGAGTTTTACTTTACAACAAACAGACAAGACTAATAATTCAATTCTATTATTTCGAAGCTGAATCGGCTTTTCCACCAGGGAAGTTTGTTCTGACCGCTGGTTTTCATGTGTCCCCTGCAGCGAGGCGTGAAAAATGCTAGGGTTAAACTGTACATGCTTGAGAAATGACGACTGTAGGACATTTTGATCTGTAACCATCCTGACACTCGGCAGGTTCGATTCATAAACGACGTCATTGTTTGAATGATGGCCGACAGAAAGCTAATGAAATCTGCCGGGCACTCGCATCGCTCTCCAGCTCAGGCTGCTTTTTAAAGAGACGGAGGCAGCCTTGTTGTCAGGCAGACACTGCGAGGAGGGAGGTGGAGGGGTGTGTGTGTGTGTGATACGGTGAGAGATGAGGAGAGAGAGAGAGAGAGAGAGAGAGAGAGAGGGAGAGATAGAGAAAGCACCACAGAGAGAGGACAAGATAAGAACAATGAAGAGGGTCAGAAGGTTTTCGAAAGTGTTACAGAGCTGGGTGGATGGAGGAAGAAAGAAAACAGGAGGGCAAAAGAAGAAAATGTTTTTGTCTCTATGGAGATGTGGCATTCTGGATGAAGATTCCTCTCCACTTCACTTTTAGCACACTGTTGGCAAACAGCTTTGTCTCCAGCACTAAAGCTCACAGAGAGTGATGGGCGAGACGGAGAGAGCAACCCGAGGGCATTTTACAGTCTTTCTTTCCGTTTCTTCTACCTCACTGTCTTGGAGTTATAGGCAGAAGGGGGCAGTCTGACTGAAATTGCTGGACTGCTTTGTAACTGTAATTTGATGTTAATCACATACTCCAAAAAAACAGGTGCCATCCCATCAGTGTACCCTTTACGTTATTCCTCTGGTAGTGTCCTTAAAGGAGAAGTGCACATAAAATAAAATAACATAAAATAACATAACATAAAATAAAATAAAATAAAATAAAATAAAATAAAATACAATAAAATAAAATAAAATAAAATAGAAAAAATAAAATAAAATAAATGAAATATAATAAAACAAAATAAGTTTTAAGACTATGTGAAATATATGTTACACATTACTATAAACTCAGCCATTTAAAATTATTTTTAATCCAGAATAGAATTTTAAATGAATTAAAATAATTAAAATCATTTTAATCATTAAATATTAAATAACAACTTGATATTTTATCTTTTTGACATTTCATCTCTGTACATAAACACTCCTATTAAAATGATTTAAAATTGAAAACTATTTTTAATCCAGAATATGATTGGAAAATAATTAAAAACAATACAAAAAAAAAATAAAAAACAAATAATTTGTTTTCCTATTTGTGGGTCAAAACTTTATGCTTTTATGTTATAAATGGCCAGACAGAATCGTTAAATTGAATGTTATTTGTTTTCTTTTCATTTTTCACGTTTTTTTCTCACTCAGTCCTGTTCTGCTGTCACATTCTGTTTGATATTAAGTTGTTGATGTACAAGATAATAATAATAATAATAATAATAATAATAATAATAATAATAATAATAAAAAAAAATTTCTCTCCTTTTTCAAAATAAAATTTTGTTATTGTTTATTTATTTATTTATTTATTTATTTATTTATTTATTTATTTAATCAAAATACATTTTTCCCTCTCCTGGAAGATATATAATATCTATATAATTTGTCCTAAATGATCATATTTTATTAGCAGCTTTTTCCTATAAATATCTAAAAGAAGCAGCTTTAACAGCCATCACAATAAAACAATCTGTGATATAATAATAGTTGAAATGAGCAAAAATATCTCTAACTAATAAGCTTAATCATCTTCATTATATTATAACAATCTCATTACTTTCACATATTGCATTAACTTGTTCGAGATGTTATGGTAGGATCTGCAGTCACAAACTGGATTTTTTTTTAATTTTATTTTCTTAAAGGCATGAATTTTATTCCTGTTAGATGTAAATCTGTTTAAGCACAGAGATGAAATAGTATCCCACAATGTTTGAATGGCGTCGCTAAATTGAGATTTTATTTTGTGTGTTGGAAAAAAAAAAAAAAACAACCCAGATAACTACCTCTCCTCAGAGACAGGGTGATTACTTCAGTTCTATCAAAGCAACAGTACAAGCAATATTGACTTGCTGTTTTGAGAACGGAAGATAATTAAAAAAAACATCGCTGTAACATTCGAGTGACACGCTGGCAGCTAAAATAGCGCTCCCTTTTCCTGATATTTTACTAAAGTCCATATTGAATCTGCTTGAACGAATCTGGTTTTCTTCTTGACTTCGAGTGCACTCAGACGCAGCTGAACGTGGCACTGCGGGGTCTCGTTTGGACGCCGTTTCTTTCTTTTGCAAATGATATGCGCTGGAGTCAATTTGGCAGTGGGAGATTCCAAACGCTGTCTCTTCATAAACCGAACAGTGCTGCATAATTCTCAGGAGAATTAGCAGATATTTAACTTCAGAAAGGCTTAGCAGGATTGATTAGCGCCATCTTGGTTCATCCAATTTTTTTTTCCATCGACCCCACATTCAAGCTCCTTCCAAGCTAATTCTTTCGCTGGTCAGCGGAGACTTGTATAGCTTTTTAGCACTAATTAGCATGCTCTAATCCATGTTTTCCCGCCCACTTCCCAAAGGTATCCTTTGCCATTTTGCTGACAGCGATTTCCTCTCGGTGCATGAATTATGCACCGGATTGACTCACTGTCCAATTAATAATTATGGGCAAACAGTGGGTGGAATTAGCGATGCGTTTCTGATTTATCTACATGATGACTGTTCAAAGAATAACGAGCTGTTTTCTCAGCGTTTCGTAACCGCAAGAAGCGTCAGCCGTCACGTCAGGATCCGACACCGAAATCCATGTATCATCCTTGCTCTGTTTGCTCGAGTATGTTTAATGAAGAATTTATGCTAATGAAATATGATCAGTCCAACGAGCGAATGCTGTAATGCATAATTAAAGCGAACAAACCGGAACTGTTGAACAGTACATAGGAGGCCTTTGATTTTTCTTTTTCTCCCCCTCCCACTACAGATGATAAGTGTTAGTTGAATGGGTGAGGTGTTTTGTAGAAGAAAGCGTGATGCTTGGAGGAACACTTTAGATAACGAAGAGGCAGCATCGAAACAGTACGCATGATGCCTCTAATTACATATCTCCAGCTACAGCTGCTAATAAACAAGCAGAGCATAAGAGTCATGTAACTATGAGTCACGGAAATAATCTTGATTTGCCTAGTGGGCCTTATTTTCACACTGGTAACGACTACGGTTTTAATTGATATTTTGAAATCTGGGCTTTCGCTGTGTTTTTTTAATCAGTCATGCAGAAACAGAGCACAAATGGATGACTTTTTTTTTTACCATTTTATTTCTGTATTTAAATTGAGACTCCCATTAAATTGAACTATAAATTCCAAAAAAAAAGCAAAAATGGAAGCAAAAAATGCAATAACATGTTATATGCTCTAGTTATCTGTTAAATAAAAAAAAAGATCATTAAAAAGAAAATATAGACCATATCTTCTTTTTTTTTGCCATATTAATGTTCCACTTCCTGGTTGTAACTACAAAATGTGAAGTTCAAGGGGGGTGAATACTTATGCAAATTGCTGTAAGTGGGATTGTATGCCATGAATCTGTACAAAACAGTCTATAATATTACCATATGAGGAATAACACTATATTTTTTATTGTGAATGCATATGTATTGACCCTGGGGGGCACGGCGGCTTAGTGGTTAGCATGTTTGCCTCACATCTCCAGGGTTGGGGGTTCGATTCCCGCCTCCGCCGTGTGTGTGGAGTTTGCATGTTCTCCCCGTGCCTCGGGGGTTTCCTCCGGGTACTCTGGTTTCCTCCCCCGGTCCAAAGACATGCATTGTAGGTTTATTGGCATCTCTAAATTGTCCGTAGTGTGTGTGAGTGAATGAGAGTGTGTGTGTGCCCTGTGATGGGTTGGCACTCTGTCCAGGGTGTATCCTGCCTTGATGCCCAATGATGCCTGAGATAGGCACAGGCTCCCCGTGACCCGAGAGTAGATTGGATAAGCGGTAGACAATGAATGAATGAATGAATGAATGTATTGACCCCCCTTACTGTAAAACCCTGAAATAAAGCTGCATAATTAGTTGAATGACGTCTGTGCAATAAAAATAGTGTCTCCGGGGTTTGTTAATAGACACATCTACAGTAAATAAGGAGCACAATGATAACCAAAAAATGATTAAAAAAAAAGCCCTTTAGGAAAGAAATGGTGCTCAGGGATTGGTTCTAAAAAAAATACCTTTGCCTAAGATTAGCAAAAGTGCTATGAATACGGCGTATTCTGTCCATCAAAGGTTAGTGGGGTAAAGAGTGGATTAGTTAGAGAAGCAACCAAGAGGTTGTTCCACCACCATGCTTCTCTGTGGGGGTTTGTGTTATCAAGCCCAAAAAGTTCAACTTTGGTTTCATCAGACCAGAGAACCTCTTTCAACATGTTTCTAATATTCCTTTTGGAAAACTCCAAACAGGATTTCATAAGATTCGAGCTTTCACAAAGCCCAGCTTTGTGGATTCTCAGGATAATTCTTGGTGAGTAACTTCTTCCATCCGAGATGCGGAATTCTCCAGCTTCTCGTTTGCTTCTCTGATTAATACCCTCCTTAGCTTTGGGTTCTTTGCTTAGTAAATGAAAAACTCTCCAGGAAATGAGGAAAATACTCTACAGTGTTGTTGTAGAACTTTTATGGGTGTCCAGACGGGACTCAGATGAAGAGCTATGCAGCGTTAGATGTTTTTTGTTGTTGGTTTTGTCATATATAATAATCTAACAGTTTATTTTAAACGAATGAGCAAACTTTAAATGTTTAGAAATGATAAAATCACAACTATCAGGATCCTAAGACCCAAATTTAAAATCTTGTCTCAGTTACGTTCTTTAACTTACCAACTTATCGGTCCGATGGCGGAATTAAGTCTATTTTGTCCATATGGGACATTTTCAATCAGAATAAACAAATGAATTAGTTTATCACAAGTCGTAAGTCTGATATAAAATGAGTCTGGACTCGGTTTCCTCTCAGAGTGAGATGTGTGTTTTACCTTACTCGGAATTTTAGTGGTTGAACATAAACACCTTCAATTTTTAGCTGCTTTTGAGATAAACAAACACTTGAGGAATCTCAGAGAGCAGAAATGGGTTTAATATCAGAATTCATTTTAAAGATAAAAACATTTGCGTGGAAATAAACTAACCATTTTTATTTATTTTGTAGCTTATCAAACCAAACCAAAACTCTTGGTAAATAAACTGCATCCTGCGTTAGCTGTCCTGACAGAAATATCTGGATTTAATATATAGTAATGGTTGAGATTGAAGTGGAAGCGTACTCACCTCCAGCCGATCTGTCCTCATGAGCTTCTGGGCGGCGGCGGCAGCTGCAGCGGGCACAGGAACATTAGGGTTGCTGGTCATCAGAACAGGTGCACTGGGCAGAATCTCGTTGGGCACCAGGCCTGGAGACACGGGGCCCAGATATGGGTTGACCAGTGCTGTGGCATTGGTGGCCAGGCTGGGCGTGACAGAGAACATGGGCTGCAATGGGACACAAGAATTCCTGATATTAGCATACATATTGAGAACGTCTTGATCTGACTACATCATTTCTATATAAATTCTATGTATTGAGTTGTGATTAGTAAAAAAATATATAAGTGAGTAAAATATTACTACTACTACTACTAACAATAATAATAATAATATTGGTTGTTAGTTCCAGTGTAGTAATGTACTGTAGGTTACAATAAACAAAATTCATTTCTTAACTTATAACACTGTTTATAAAACATCTATAACAAAATATATAGCAATAGTATCTCAGAAAAAGGGTTCTTTATGTTTTCTTAGCTTCTACCTGGGAACGATTTCTGACAGAAAAACACTGTTATTGATATAATAATAATAATAATAATAATAATAATAATAATAATAATAATAATAATAACAGTAATAATAATAACAATAAAAATAATAATAATGATAATAGTAATAATAATAATAATAATAATAATAATAATAATAATAATAATAATAATAATAATGTGGTTATTTAGGGTAGGGCACAAAACTCAGTGTGTACTTTATTAACCCTTTTGAAAAAATCAGAATGGAAATGGACTTATCAGATATTTTCGATCAGTAGAAACAAATGAATGAAATGTTCTGGTCGAAAGTCTGATATAAAATAGTGGTTTTAATGGTTGTAGATAAACACCTCCAATTTTGAGCTGCTTTTTGGATGAAAAAGCATTTGGGGCGTCTCAGAGAGCAGAAATGGGTTTGATATCAGCGTTTACTTTAAAGATAGAACCATTTATGTAATAAAAAACTTGCCATTTTTGTTTCTTTGGAACTCTTCGATGAAAATATCGCCCCTAGTAGGCTAGGGAAAAACAGAATTACTTATGAAAAACTACAAATTCTTAAAGCCTTGAGTGTCTACGTTCATATGAGCTTCATATTAACCACCACTGTGGAGTTAGATATGACAAAGATGTTCAATGAAGAACATGGACACAACAAAAACAGGCACAAAGTCCATTTCTGGGCCTCTGGCTAAAAGAGTTATCCCAAAAATCATTGTCAAAATTCCTAGCCAAGGTCAGCGTACTCGAAGGAATAAAGGAATAAAGAGTAACGAGATATACGGCTCAACATAACATGACTGCAACGAGACCAAGGAACAATGAAGTCATATTTAAGTGTCAGTAATATCTCAGGTTACTTGAAAGAACAAAATAATGATGGTAAAGTACAGAAAAGAAATAAAGAAGAAAAAGTTTTTAAAGACAATTAAAAAAGTACCATACTACATGCATACAATTTATTGAATGTCAGGTACTGTGTATTAATTAAAGCATACAGTACATATGCTACCATTTGGATGAAATTGGGGGTGGGTGACATAGTCTGAAAAATAAAGCAGATGGTCTGTGAACAGAATGTTCAGCGTTTAAGTGCATAATAATTTATTCATAAAAAAAATTGCTCAGGTTCAGTGTTTTTGTTGAGCAATGAGTATCAACTTACATTATTGATATATATTTATTTACTAAAATCTATCACAAAAACAGTCCCTATAGGTGAATTCTGCATGAGAAATATATATATATATATATATATATATATATATATATATATATATATATATATATATACACTCTAAGGCACAACATTCATTTATATTTAATTGTCACATGACTGAAGAACGCTATAAAGTTAACCCCCTATACAGCTACACTGTTGTTTCGGTCCTCTGGGGGATTAATTAATTAACAAATTAATGAAAAAGTCGCAAGTCGCGAGTCTGATAAAAAAGATATCTGATATAAAATGTTGGCTTTCAGGGTGAGACGGGTGTTTTTCCCTCTATTGGATAACCTTACACAGAATTTCAGTGGTTGAGTAATTGACCAAGACTTCAATAAATACAATAAATAAGAGAATTCAATTAAATCATTTAATTTAATTCAAAATACCGGTGGAATCATGGTACCAGAGAAACAAAGCTCAGACTAAAAGAAATAACTTGACAAGCAAGACAATGGCACAAGCTGGTAAATGAGCTAACACAGAACAGATGAACACAATCATATAACAAGCCAATGACAGGATGAGAAGGCAGAGAACTGACCAAAGCATACGAGTTTTAATAGGCTTTGTTTTGTAGGATATATACTATACTGGCAAAAGTTTTGGGACACCCAACCAAATCATTGAATTCAGGTGTTGTTTTTCAGGGGTTGGGCTCGGCCCCTTAGTTCCAGTGAAAGGAACTCTTGATACTTCAGCATACCAAGACATTTTAAACAATTTCATGCTCCCAACTTTGAGGGAACAGTTTGGGGATGGTCCCTTCCTGTTCCAACATGACTGCACACCAGTGCACAAAGCATGGTCCATAAAGATGGATGAGCGAGTTTGGTGTGGAGCAACTTGACTGGCCTGCACAGAGTCCTGACCTCAACCCCATAGAACACCTTTGGGATGAATTATAGCGGAGACTGCGAGCCAGAACCTCTCGTCCAACATCAGTGCCTGACCTCTCGAATGCAGTTCTAGAGGTATGGTCAAAAATTCCCATAAACACACTCCTAAACCTTGTGGAAAGCCTTCCCAGAAGAGTTGAAGCTGTTATAGCTGCAAAGGGCGGGACAACTCCATATTACATTCATGTGCATGTAAAAGCAGACGTCCTAAAACTTTTGGCAATATAGTGTACATGAAGGGCATTAAACCACAGAAAACATAAGAACACGTTTTTGTGTTTTCAAATTTATTCAGTTTGACCTTCGCTAATAAGTTGCCATGGTGCTTTAGCTTGCATTCCATGTTTATGTTTATGTAATCTCAGCGTTTATCACTGTTCTGACAGCAGGAGTGCATGAAGTAATAAAACCTTATTTATGTTTCTCTACCGCACTTGAATATCTCTCTCATTAGCCAGTGTAGGCGGCGAGCTCGCGTCCATGTCCAGGTGACAGCGCCGCTTTGATGAGTCGTGTTTCAGAGGTCTGCAGAAATGACGCTCTGTAATCCAGGACATCTTTGAGATTGAGGGCATTCACTGGGCTCTAATTAGATCAACCGATCTCGGCGCATTGAAATAAATCCAGCATGACCATTTCAAAGACGTTCCCGGAGGACCCGGGTGTCTCTGCAGAGTCCCTGAGGAAGTCTCTTAACCTGTATGCGTTTATCCACCACTTTGAATAAAGTGTCTGCCAAATGATGAATAGAAAGAAAAAAAAAAATTGTGAATGTGAAAATGCTATGCTTATCTCTGATCTTTATCTTTTTGTTTGGGTTGTCTCATGGGCTCATCCACCTCTACACCGTATTCTCTTCCTTTTTTCATGCCACCCGTCTCTGTCTCCATCAATCTACCTCACCCTTTCTCTCTCTCTCTCTCTCTCTCTCTGGTGAAGAAAAGATCCCGAGCCCTGTCTCCTGGAAGATCTGTCGTTATTTCTATCCTGCTGTCTCTCCTCACTCTTTCATCACCTCCTCTCATGTGATAAGAACCAATAAAGCCTGGGATTCCTTTCAAGATTATTTTGTCCCTGTAAGGAGATAGAAAGACGCCTTAAACCAACAGTGTCACCGGACACACGCTGTTTACTTACACTTGATTTTTGAATCGGTTTCTGTGGAAAAGCTTTCCAGTGTTCTTGGCAGAGACAGGATATTAAATAGAGAATATTTTTTTTACTTTTTTTGACACTTCTTTAACGTTTATGGAAAGAGTCAGGTGTGTCAGCACTTTGTAACAGTCATTGCGCTTTGCACAGGACGTTTTCCAGCACCGGAAAGTCTAATGCTGGAGTTTCTGGTTTCTGGAACATTCCACTAAAATGAGAAGCTGTAGAATTTGTGGGAAAGAAAGATATAAGGAGATGCCTATAAGTAAACAACAGGCATCATGGCGATAAGTGAGTGACACCAGGGACTAACTTGTCCCAGCAAATTGCTGTATTATAAATGCATTGTATATAGTTATTGGTCTATGTTGCCCCCTAGTGGATTAACAGAGATTAGCAATTTTTTTCGAAACCTTTAATTCAATTACTCCGTATAAAACAGATCCAATTTTATATTTCGATGCAGTGAAAGCCGAATAAATATCACCAGAGCCTATTCAAGAGAGACGATGAAGAGGATGATGGTGTAGAGGATGAAGTTTTGGCGAATTAGCAATGACAGACAAGTACATCAGCTCAATCTGTATTCATCTCTGACTACTTTCCGTGGACGGCTTTACATAACTAATCAAGAGGAAGCATTTTTATTCTAAAAAAGAGGTAAGGTAATATTTTAGAAGAACCACCACCATAGAGAAATACGTTATTCTCGCTAACTGATGATGAACAGTGTAAAACCTCATGAGAACTCATTAAAAAAGAAAAACAGGACAGAAAAGACACTCGGCCATTCTCATGAAACAATAGGTGTTTATTGTGTTATAACTGGGCTTTCAAGGAGTTGCAGGCAGCTAACAACGCTAATGATGTTAAACACAAGCCTAAAAACTCATGAGAGCTCATTATGAAGTAAAACAGAACCATAAGAAAATCTTTTGTGTTTATTGTGTTATAACTTGGCTTTCAAGCATCTGACGTGAAGTCATGCTAATAAATCATCCTTGCTAATAACGCTAACTCAAGTTGAACTTTATGAGCCAAGGTAGGTCCTGAAGGCGGAGCTTTTTGGACATGGATGGAGGTGGATTCAAGTAAGAAAAATCGTTGTTTAATTCATCTACATATCAACGATCTTTCCTTGGCGAATTCTGAAGTACTGAGGCTGAGATACAGGCTCTGAGATTTAATCAGTATTATCTTTCTTCCTTTCTAGGTGAGTCAGATCTCCAGGACCAATAACAGCAGCATTAAAAAGCTGCCCACACTCTGCGCTGTGAAGTTTAACTTTCAGACACACACATTCACATACACACTGCCACATGACTCTTTATATAATGCTAATGAAAATGACGGCGCTTACATAACCATTATAGTGAGACGCCTGTCTTTAAGGGTTTACGCTCGGATGCGTTTGCTGTCAATCGAGTCGAGATTGATCCGTCATTACGTTCCCGCTTCAGCAATGGATAGAGAAAAAAAGAGAGACAGAAGTGAGAAATATGACATAGGAACCTGCATTCATTTACCAGCAAGGAAAGAAAGAAGAGTCCGGAGGGAGGCTTGCTGTGCCTGAACTGAAATGGGCCAAATCTGCAATTAAGGCCGCTTTTACGAAACTTTTTTTTGTATATATATATTTTTTGGTCTGTTTCCTGAAGCTCCTCAAGCCCTTATTCACATTAAATCAGAAATATTGGCTCCAGGATCCTGAACTCAAGGTAGAAATATTGTAACACAATTACTTTGACTGGAAATTCAGCTAACTGGAATTGGGACGAGATCAGTTTCATCTTATAAAACCTTTTAAAAAAAAACAAACAAAAAAATAAACAGTTTCCCATCCTTTGAAGTCTAGATTTTTGTCTATTGGGTTATGTTTAAAAAAACCTCTTTTATTCTAAATGCACGTTATCATTTTTCAGAAGCTACAGATCTGGTTGATTGATTGATTGATTAATTCATTCATTTATTAATCTGTTGGGGGTGGGGCACAGATTAACACATTTGCCTCACACCTCAGGGGTTGGGGGTATGATTCCCACTTCCACCCTGTGTGTGTGGAGCGTCTATGTTCTTCCAGTACTTCAAGGGTTTCCTCTGGGTTCTCCGGTTTCCTCCCCCAGTCCCAGAACATGCATGGTCTGTTTGGCATCTCTAATTTGTCTATAGTTTGGGAATGTGTGTGTGAATGCAAGTGTGTGTGTGTAATTGTGCTTTGCTATGGGTTGGCACCCCATCCAGGGTGTCTCCTGCCTTGTGGGCCGAGTCTCCTGGGATAAACTCCAGGTTTCCCGTGACAGTATGTAGGATAAGCGGTCCAGAAAATGGATGAAAATCAACTATGTAAAAAACAGTGTGTAAAAGATGTTTTAAATATTTTTAATGGTTGGAAGTGAACTCTAATTATATCTCTAATAAAAATATCTTCTCTTCTACGTAGAAGCACAAAGGCAAGATCTAGTGAGACTGTTTATTCAACAGGTTTATAATTGTTTCTTATAATAACACTCATGTAGCGATTCTATTATTTCCATTAAGAGCTTCGAAAACATTTAATTTTGCCATATTGTGGAAGGGTCAGTTTACAGGGAGAGGCTTGTCGTTATCACTGATGGACCTTTAATGTGCTAACTGTTGAGCTTAATTTGAGCTTAATATTGGATAGATGATTGGGAAATCGAAGGATTAGAGTTTATTTTGCATTCTGGAAAAGATACATAGGAACTGGCTCACCAACATATCAGTGCTAGTGTTCTCTTTAAAATGGACAAACTGAACAAAATGGCAGCTAATGTTAGGTCAAAATGAATACGTATAAGCTGGCTCCCCAAAACAACCCCAGAACCAGTCACACTCCTGGACTCCTGTCCCGGTTCGGACCAAAAAGGTTTTCTGTAATCATGATTATTACCTGTAACTAGTTATGTCGAGTAGGAAAGTGAAACAGAGCTCTTTTTGTGAGAATTGTGAGCACACAGCTTCAAAAGAAGGATCAACGACATTGATGGAAAACTGGCAGCTGTCGTTTTGTAGTTGGAGGTAAAAACAGGGGCTCGGGCTCTAGAGGAAGCGGTGGAAGCTTCAAAAGCCGCAAAACTTGGAGGCAGAGCTGATGTCGGAGATGGATTCAAGGGATGTGGTGGTAATGAAGAGTGAATGTCGAGAGGTAGGCCAGGGGCTAGGAGAGCTAGGAAGAACTATACACAAAGCCTATTGCCAACAGAGGAACAGAAAATGGCAACAGATAAGCTTCATACTGTGGTCAAGTTTTAATCAAAGTGGCCTGGACAGTCCGGAAACAGACTCTCTCAATCGGTTCTCCGATTCAGGATTTATTTTTCACCTCTTGTACAGATGTTGCTTTGTTTGGAACTGGGTTTCATCTCATCAGCTCATGGAACTCAACCCTAGTGTTTTGCTTCACATCTCTAAAAGCTGACCTTTCCACATTTGCCAGCTTTTCAGAGCTCTTTCAGGCATCCTGATCTATTCACAGTAACTCCCACACAAAGATTCTGTCCATGTGCCACACCATAACAGAACGCTCTCTGAGCTTGGCTGGGAAAGTACTGGGACAGAGGTTATTCCTTTCCAATCAATTTGTATCCTTCAAAAAAAAAAAAAGGTTGGTAAATGTGGAAAGACTTACTATGAAGGTTTATATTCATCCCGAATGCTTTCATAACACATTATACATCATGGATTATAAAAACACATCACACCGTATGGCTGTGTATCTTGAATTAATATTATTGATCATAGGAACAAGCTTAAAAACTACACATTTGTTCAGAAATTTCCTGATAATCCCTTTTTCTACAATCGAGTTATTAAAGAAACGAAAACGTCAGGTTTTATAGAGTATCTGGGATCTTATGGTGTTATGAATGCATTTATAAGCCATTAATCATGCATATACAGTACATTATTCATTAAATTAAAAAAAATCCCAGTGCCACTTTGTATAATGTATTATGAGTTCTTGTTCCTTTTATTTCTTTTCTTTTTCCTCTGAATTAATTATACTAAAGAGATTAAGAGGAAACGTAACATCTGTGTATTCTGGGGTTTGGAAATGCATTTGATTTAAATGTTTTTATTTTAAAACGTCTCACTTTGCTTAAAACTCGCATTATATAATAAATGAATACAAATAATCTATGCTCAAATTTAAAAATAAAAATAAATGCTAATAAATGTACATTTCATGATAATTCTAAATGTACCATAAACATATTGTTATAAAATGATTCCATAACTATTTATCTGATAATGTGTTAGGAATGTGTTCAGTACGATCTTCAGAGAATGTGTTACCAGAAATGTCTGAATCTTGATTTTCAGATTTTTTAAAAGTTACATGCTGAAATTTTCCAGGCTTGTATGTTGCATCATGCATTGTGAAGCAGTCTTTCTGCAGTCCAGTATAGACTTACTCACCTCACTGTGCTAGAGATATCTGGTGTCAGATTATACCTTTAATCTCGTTCTGCTGTGACGTTCATCATGCAGAACGGTAATTCTAGATAATATGAGTGGGTCAGCGTGGAAGGAGCTAGAATGCTCAATCTTGCTACATTTCAGTGTGGCTTGGTAACAAATCCAAACCCAGGATCGCGTGTATCAGGGACGGTTCCTTCTGTCAGTTTGCTATCATATAACACTAAAAGTGAGACTTCTGGAGATTGTGATCGACTAGAGAAAAGCATCCAAAGTAAAATATTACGAAAATATGATTTGGAGGAGGCAAAATTATATCGGATTTGATGTAAAAATATGCCTGCAGATGGTAAGATACGGCGTGCGTGTTTCAACAATGCAGACAGGGGTGCCAATACATAATAATAATTTTTAGAAAAGAAGCTTAAGTTTAAACCGTTGATGCAGATGATGTTAATCGAACGTTCCTGATGCAAGTGAAGTGCCGTTTGTAGAAAGACAATAAACACCTAACCCTATGTGTGTGTGTGTGTGTGTGTGTGTGTGTGTGCGTGTGGGTGTGTTAACACATCTCACCACAGGCTGCAATTGTGTGCCAGGCATCATGGCGTTGGCCAGCTGCATCTGTTGGGCCAGCATGGCCATATTCTTCTGCTGGATCAAGTTATTCCTGCCATTGATCTCAAGCTGCGTCTTTAGGTGGGGCGGAGGGTGCAGATACTTACAGTTCTCTCTGGAGCAGCGGCCCTGTGAAACAAAAGCGAGAGAGAGAGAGAGAGAGAGAGAGAGAGAGAGAGAGAGAGAGAGAGTGAGTTATGCACCAGAATCCCATTTTAATTCAAAGCTGAAGGACTCATGAGAACGTGAGTCATGGCTTCGTGCACCCACAGGTCAGATGTGGGCTGTTTTATTCTTTCATCCCCCACCACCACCACCACCACCACCACCACCACCATCATCATCATCACCTCTAATTCATTACTGTATACACCTTTTTTGATTCTTCTTTTAATCCATTTCTTTTCACCTCCACCAATTTTTAATTCAGACACAAATTTGCTATTAAACTGATAAGCCACGTATAACTGTATATTATATACATATTTCATATATGAATAAAAATTAATGTTGCTTAATACACAACATTTCCAGTGAAACAGCAGGACCTGAACAATCCTCAACTGTCCACTTTCACTGTAGTGTCTTGGCTGACTTGAGTGGAACCTGAAGTGATCTTCTGCTATTGTATGTCAGAGATTTGTATTTCTTTTCTGCTCATCATGGTTGTAAAGAGTAGTTATTTGCCATAACCTTCCTATCAGTTCAATCCATTCTGCTTTGAATATCCACACCATTCTGTCCCCTGAAGTTTCTGAAATACGTAAACCATCTCAAAATGACTTCAAACATCTCATTTTCCCATTAGACCTACAGAGAAATTCGTCTCATGATTGGGTGTTTGGATAACTGCACGAATGAGCAGGTGTATAGCTGATCTTAAAGTGGAGATACAGAAAGAAGCGCACGGTAGAGAGAAAGAGGAGAAGAGAAAGAGACAGAAAGCGTATGTATTCCTCTCAGATCCAGACCGAGTCTGGAAGATGATGATTATTATATATGCATAGCATTGCTGATGTTATGCACCGAATACGAAGAGGACAACAATTCAGATGTCCATAAAGCTTTGACGCACCCCTCCTCCCTCCTTTTTTTCTTTTTCTCGTTCTCTTTTCCTCTCTCTCTGTTCGCACCTTGGTGCTCATAGCAGTCCCATGCTGTCTCTCACTGCACTCCCCATGAATACTGAACAGATTTGGCCAGAAGGGGCGTGTGGGTGTTTGCGTATGCGTGCCTGCGTGTGTGAACACAGTGTGTCATCAGCCACTAGCCTGTAATTACCCACAAGCAAACAAAGGCTATCACACAGGACGCAGCTGATGACCCCCTGGCCTCCTGCAAAAACCACTCCATATCCATCACTCTCTTTTTTTCTGACCCACTTATTTATTCTCTCTTCTCCCTGTCTTATGTTACAAATGTACTGTGTGGTCAAGACAAGACTTTTTTTTTACATTTACTATACCTTTTCCCCCCTTATTTTAGCAGTCCCTAGCAGCCTCCCCTGTGATTGGTTGCTACATTTATGAATCCGCCTGGCAACAGGGAAACCGTGCGTGCTGATTGGCCGGTGTGCAGCAGCCTGTCTGGTTCCAGCTCTGTGCTGTTTCTGACACTAACCTTATTTAACTCTCTGCACGCTATTGATTGCAGCTAATTGCTAAATTCATTTCCTTTTACATGTCTGTCCCCTGAAGCCTGGAACCTGGCTCAGTGTATGCCTCCATTAAAGCTGTGGACATGCTGAGGCCATTTTAGCTGTTGCTGATTTTGAACATGGTTCAAAATAACCTTTCCATCGGTTTACAATGCAATTAAATTAAGGCCAGTGCTATTCCCTTGTTTAGGTGGAGGTAACATCAGAAGTATATTGTTTGGCATATTCATACAATGGCTTTCTTTCCTGGCTCAGATTTTCTGCCGTGCTTTTTGCTTTTCAATCAATTTGACCAAAAGGACCGCATTGAATCTCCCTGGTTCTGGGATGCATCTAAGAGTCCAAAAAGAGCTGCTAGGGCTTGAAAGAGACATCCAATCATGGAGGCAGCAAATGGTGGAATAAATTGATCTCATTCGAATGGAGGGAGAGAAACTTCCCATCTGCAAATGATGAGCATTTAAATGGGTCTGGTGGCCTGGTTTCAGCAAATAGTCCAAAAAAAAGAAGACCTAGTTTCTGGATTGAAGGCTTTCTTAGTCATTCTGTCTTTTCCATGGCATGAGAAAATGCAGAGGCAAAAAAAAAAAAGATAATTCAGTTCAATAACAGCAGGTACGACAACAGCATCAGTGCAAGGTTTATATTAAAGTACTCAATTCTAATACGCTATCGTTTCTATAGCAGCAGCTATTTCGCATGGATTAAATATGGATAAACATGGTGAAATCTCCTGTGAGGAAATGCTTAGTAAACATTTAAGGAAGGAGTCTCCAGTGTTAGCGCTTTGTAACAAGCTTTATCAACATGTCAATAACAAACTGCATTGTTTTTGTCTTATTAACTGAAAAAAAAAGAAAGAAAAGAAAAACAAGGTGGTGAGGAAATTCCACATATATCTATGTACACAGGGATTAGCTTCATTCACAAATGTTCCACAAGATTATCTGTAAATGTATAAAAACTATGCTGTACTTAAGTTAATTAAAAAAAAAAAACACTTCGGGTGATGCAGTATGTGAAAATAATCAACTTTGTGGGTAACATGATCGACACTTGGTGCATGCCTTGCTTCTCTCTGGTGTAAAAAGCATGACTGTTACAGTCACAGTCGCCCTGTAGCTCATAATATGAGCAGGATCTGGCCAAAATATGTACAATTACTGAAATCAGCAAGAGATATATATGATTTATTAAGCATAGAAATAATAGACATGTCAGGCGAGGGCTTATTTTAGGAGTAACAGCTGCTGCCCTGAGAACACGCCCCTGGGAACAAACATCCTCCTCTCTGCTTTGCCCTTAGCTCCAGACAAACCCTCTTGTCTCAAAACTTGTCCTGGAAGCCAGAGAGCCAGCATGCAGCCCTTTTCCTCTCGTGTCCTGCTTTGGATTGTTTTCCTATAACAGCTCAACATGCCATTCTGATCAAGATCATTTCTGGATCCTGATATGGAGATTTGTGTAATGATTTACTTCAGGATAGTGCTCATAGGGCTACATGACACCTCCATAAGCCCTTCATGACCAGTATTGACCTCTTTCCAAACATTTATAAAGACGTTCCATCAGGAGGTTATGACGCCTTTTACAATGTCATGGCTATGACACCTAGTTACAATGTCATAGCTATAACACCTAGTTACAATGTCATGGCTACAACACCTAGTTACAATGTCATGGCTACAACACCTAGTTACAATGTCATGGCTATGACACCTAGATACAATGTCATAGCTATAACACCTAGTTACAATGTCATGGCTACAACACCTAGTTACAATGTCATGGCTATGACACCTAGATACAATGTCATGGCTATGACACCTAGTTACAATGTCATGGCTATGACACCTAGTTACAATGTCATGGCTATGACACATATTTACAATGTCATGGCTATGACACCTAAATACAATGTCATGGCTTTGACACCTAGATACAATGTCATGGCTATGACACCTAGTTATAATGTCATGGCTATGACACCTAGATACAATGTAATAGTTATGACAATGGTTACAATGTCATGGTTATGACACTGGTTACAATGTCATGGTTATGATACAATGACACCATTTACAATTTCATTCTTATGACACTGGTTTCAATGTCATGGTTATTACACCAGGTACAATGTCATGGTCATGACGCCAGATACAATGCCATGGTCATGATGCCAGTTGCAATGTCATGGTCATAACACCTGGTTACAATGTCATGGTTATTATGCTGGTTACAATGTTATGGTTATGACACTGGTTACAATGTTATGGTTATGACGCCAGTTACAATGTCATGGTTATGACACTGGTTACAGTGTCATGGTTATGATACCATGACTCCAGTTACAATGTCATGGTTATGATACCATGACTCCAGTTACAATGCCATGGTTATGACGCTGGTTACAATGCCATGGTTAGGACACTAATTACAATGTCATAGTTATGACGCCGGTTACAATGCCATGGTTATGATACTATAACTCCTAGTTACAATGTCATGGCTATGACACCTAGATACAATGTAATGGTTATGACGCCGGTTACAATGCCATGGTAATGACACCGGTTACAATGTCATGATTATGACGGTGGTTACAATGCCATGATTATGACGCTAGTTTCAATGTCATGGTTATGATACCATGACACCAGTTACGATGTCATTGTTGTGACACGGTTTACAATGTCATGGCTATGATACCTAGTTACAATGTCATAGTTATGACACTGGTTACAATGTCATAGTTATGACACTTAGTTACAATGTCATGGTTATGACACTGGTCACAATGTCGTGGCTATGACACCTAGTTAAAATGCCATGGTTATGACACTGGTTACAATGTCATAGTTATGACACTTAGTTACAATGTCATGGTTATGACACTGGTCACAATGTCGTGGCTATGACACCTAGTTAAAATGCCATGG
Organism: Hemibagrus guttatus; assembly: GCA_033459395.1. NCBI lineage: Eukaryota > Metazoa > Chordata > Actinopteri > Siluriformes > Bagridae > Hemibagrus > Hemibagrus guttatus. The sequence goes on along the minus strand of JAUCMX010000022.1, from coordinate 16,463,203 downwards.
TTATGACACTGGTTACAATGTCATAATTATGACGCCGGTTACAATGTCATGGTTATGATGGTGGATACAATGTCATGGTTATCACACGTAGTTACAATGTCATGGTTGTGACGTCAGTTACAATGTCATGGTTATAACACCTGGTTACAATGTCATGGTTATAACACCTGGTTACAATGTCATGGTTGTGAAAACAATTAAAATGTCAAGTGTAACAACATAGTTATGTATATTTTCTCTGACAATATTAGACTAATTGATATATTCACCATTTTGTGATTCTGACTCAAAAAGTGTCATAACACAACCTTATGTCAACAGACATTATATGTCACTTGACATGGTGTGTTATGTCAATTTAATAATAAATAAGTTTTTATCAAACTGATAAAAGCAGTTCTATAGTTAGCTGACTGCATGGTGCCTATATATTTGTTTATGTAGGTTCATGTCAGTTTTCAACAACGGCTTATGTAGGTGTCATGTAGCCTTATGAACACTAAAGGATATTGCTGGTGCTGGGGGTTACTTACAGTATAATGCACCTATACCACTTTTATATACCTTGATTTTTTTTAATAGATATAATTAGGTGTTTTAACTCTTTATGAATGCCTTATGAATGCATTATTACATATGTTATCTTCCAAAATTTTCTTTGTACAGCATTGTGAATTCAGCCAAATCAGAGATGGAACTAGGTTAAAAAAGTATTAATAAGTATTAATAACCACCTTAAAAAGTATGGCATATAATTCTGTAATTAGAAAAGAAATTCATGTAATTTAATTCATTTATTTACAGTAATTTAGTCAATAAAACAGCAATAACAACAGCAATAGCACTAAATAAAAATATATTATTAAACTTCCAAACACACGTCTTACACGTAGAGCCCTCAGTGGACTAAGCACACACACACACACACACACACACACACACACACACACACACACACACACACACACACACATCTCCCACTGTGTGTCTTCAGAGAGAGGCTAACTAGCACAGATCATACTGCAGTGAAGAAAGCAAATCCCTCTAGAAGCTTCTGTCTGTGGTCAGTAATAAAAAGCGAGGGTGGCAGGATCGTCCCATATCTCACTCTGTCACTAAACGAGTTGTGAGCTTGTAACCTGTCTGTACTGGTGTCGCTGTACCATCATATGTGTTCGGAGTACTAATGATCACGCTGCTCAGTGGAGACCGTGGCTAGCTAAAATTGGTGTTTATGTGTCTGGGAAATTGATACTTGAGTTTGTAGGCCAGAGTGCACATCGTGTGTATTCGCTTTATCCCTCTGCACCACGGATCTATTATTAGCAGGAAAACTGGAGCAAATTTATCTGGGGCTATTAGACTGTGTCACTTGTACGAGCCTGATATGGACTTTTTGTGTGAAAGCGTGAGTGCCTACGTGTGATGTGTAGTGTGTGTATAAACAAATGCAGAAATGCTTAAATGTGTGTTAGAGCATCAACACCGAGCATTTCTATAGCTTCTAATGTAGATGTGAAATGTGGGCGAGAAACCTGCAGAGGAGATCATATGCTGTGAGGGGTTATAAAACCGTGTGTGTGTGTGTGTGTGTGTGTCTATATAGAGCACTCTGCTGTTATAAATCACCTTGGCCTGATTATAGCAGACGTCTCTTAGCTATAATTCAGTAGACAGAGAGCAGCACAAAAAGAATCTGATGTAGGTTCATTTTTTTTTAAAAACAGATTCAGCATTTTCTAAATTCCTTCCTGGTCAGCCAACTCACTGAAAGAAGAGAGTGTGAGAAAATAAGAGCCGATGTTTTAGACGCTCGTGGCAGGTTGGAGATGTCCAGACTGCTCAAGCTGTAAAAGCATCATGACTAATGCGTAACATAATTACAGGGAAAAAACCTTCCTCCGTCTTATCCAGATAGAACTCTCTTTTGCCAAACACTTTATAATTATCATCGGTAATATAATTACAGATGAAAGACTTAGTCAAGCTTGACATATCTCTGGCATTAATGGCTCTTTATCCTCGTACTGGTGGGCCAAAAGGTGCCATTTTTAAATCCTTAATAGACACTGGAGCTATTCTTATTTATGGTACGTAGTAATAAATGGCAGATTTTCACTGCTACATGTGCGCTTAGACACGGCATCAGGAGAAACCTACCGTATGAGAGGTGCCCTTACATTTACATTTCTGGTATTTGGCAGACGCCCTTATAGAGTGAATTACATTTTTTATGCAACTGGCCAATTGAGGGTTAAGGGCCTTGCTCAGGGGCCCAACAGTGGCAGTTTGGAGAACCTGGGATTTGAATGCACAACCTTCTGGTCAGTAATCCAGCACCTTAACCACCTTTACATTACATTTCTGGCATTTGGCAGATGTCTTTATCCAGAGCGGCTTACAATTTATCTCATTTTATACAACTGAGCAATTGAGGGTTAAGGGCCTTGCTCAGGGGCCCAGAGGTGGCATCTTGGTGGCTGGATTTGAACTTACAACCTTACGATTTTTTAAAGGTTTGGCTATAAAACAAATCAGTGATCATTCATTCATTCATTCATTGTCTACCGCTTATCCGATCTATACGGCGACCGTGCCCCCCCCCAACCCCCCCAACCCCCCCACCCCCCCCAACCCAGTGATCAGTGTTACGCTATATATCCGAATGCACACACCATTCTGACCGTCACCCCTACATGTGGGTCAGTTGTTGGTTTTGAAATTAATCCTGAAAAAAACCCCAGCTTGTTATGTTACTACCAGGAGGCACAAAATCCACATTCTTTCAACACGTTGTTGCAAAACGCTGACACCAGAGTCCTTAAAAGACAAATCAATATGACCTTACACTAAACCCCATGTTATTATTATTATTATTATTATTATTATTATTATTGTGGTAAATAAGTTTCCTGACCTTTAAACGTACAACCGTGTTACACAAGTTATAGATTAACATTAATATGTAGTATTACAGAGGTAATTTGTAGAATCTAAATGTAATAATAGTTAAAAGTGAGTCTCTAGTGTAAAAGGGGCACGGATTTCTGAGAGCTGGTGTAGACAGAAGCGATGTGGAATGTAAAGAGTGTGTTTGTGAAGCTGGATTTAAAACCCAGGTGATATGTTTGACCTTCTGAACTGCACAGATCATAAACGAGCAAGTGTGTGTTACAGCTTACAGCGGAGGATCATGTAGTGTTCACCTCAGCTGAACCCACACACACACACACACACAGAGTTCGTAGCTGTGCCGCAGGACTCAGGTGTCAGGTGACACGCTCATATATTTCCCACTCTCTGACATCACTGCTCTTGCAGAAGCTCTGTTCCTAAAAGCATCAAAACCAT
>JAUCMX010000022.1:16427352-16457352 GCA_033459395.1 Hemibagrus guttatus | reverse complement strand
TTGAATTATTTATTTTATTTATTTTTTATTTCATTTTTTTTTCAATTTAAGGACATAAAGGAAAACAGTCAGATTTTGCTGATAGATTCTAAAAAAAAAAAAATAATAAAAAAAAAAAAGTAAATCTGATTTTCTGTGAAACTTTGCAAAGTTTTAGCCCAAAAAGTTTTTTTATGAAGATTCTTAAAAATTTTGAATTATTTATTATATTTATTTTTTTATTTCTTTTTTTTTCAATTTAAGGACATAAAGGAAAACAGTCAGATTTTGCTGATAGATTCCAAAAATAAAATTAAAAATTAAATTTGATTTTCTGTGAAACTTGCGCCAAAGTTTTATCCCAAAAGTTTTTTTATGATGATTCTTAGAAATTTCGAATTGCAACTCAAATTCTGAATTTTAACAGTTTTTTTTTTTCAGTCTTTTTTATTTATTTTTTATTTCAATTATTCCAATACGGGGGGGCACGGTGGCTTAGTGGTTAGCACGTTTGCCTCACACCTCCAGGGTTGGGGGTTCGATTCCCGCCTCCACCGTGTGTGTGGAGTTTGCATGTTCTCCCCGTGCCTCGGGGGTTTCCTCCGGGTACTCCGGTTTCCTCCCCCGGTCCAAAGACATGCAGTGTAGGTTGATTGGCATCTCTAAATTGTCCGTCGTGTGTGATTGCGTGAGTGAATGAGAGTGTGTGTGTGTGCCCGCCCTGCGATGGGTTGGCACTCCGTCCAGGGTGTATCCTGCCTTGATGCCCAATGACGCCTGAGATAGGCACAGGCTCCCTGTGACCTGAGTATAGATCGGATAAGCGGTAGACAATGAATGAATAAATGTTCCAATATGTTAGCGTTTCTATAGTAACAGCTAAACCAGAAATTTATCCGGTGGTCAGTTCATATAATCCAAGTGCACTAATAAACAGAATACAAACATGTTTTTTGGTTAAAAATAAAAATAAAATACAGTATGTAAATGTTGATATGAAAAGGTTTACTGTATATGTTTTTGGAACATTTTTGGAAGGAGTCTCCAGTGTCAGTGCTGTGTATGTACATGTCAATTTGAACTTTTCTGATATTTACTATGACGAAAGTGATAACAGGAACTTGTTTCAAAAACCTTAAATGTAACTACTAAATGTGAAATCGAGCTATAAATGATATGTACGATGTTCTTTAATAAATAAACAATTGTAATCATTGACTTACTGTCAAGATTAGTGTCAGGATTAGCACTTAAAAAAACATATCAGATGATGACTAAAGTCCTTGCATGCAGAAAGAGAGAGAAAAAATCCATTCTTTAAGAAGTAGCCCTTTCCCTGGTTTTACCCTCCAAAGGTTCCTCAACCCCGCCCACTTGGTTACTAGGTCAGAGTTGAAGTAAGTGAAGCAAAATTAAGCAACACTGGAGATATTTGAACTTCTGTGAACTCATGAGGAAAGAAAAATGATAAACTCCAATGATGCTTATCAGTGGCAACATTACAAACTCAGGAATTCTGGGAAAATGTTTCGGAATCTAATCATGAGACCATCTTGAGCTTAGATTATTGTTATTATTGTTCCACCTTATTTTCAACTCTGCGCATATTATAACTCAATAAAGTTATAAATAAAGTGTACATGTGTACATGTGTAGTATATGTGGAGAGAGAGAGAGAGAGAGAGAGAGAGAGAGAGAGAGAGGTTTATTTCCCGCATTATTTTGATAGCTTCGGGAGATTGAAAGAAGAGATGTGAGGATTAAGGTGAACGTCCTGATGTCTACAGCAAATATCTCTGATCTCCGGCTCAATGGCTCAGGGAGTGGGAGAAAGAGGGTAAGAGAGAGAATGAGAGAGAGAGAGAGACAGAGAGAGAGAGAGAGAGAGAGAAAAAGGTTGAGAGAGTGAGAGGAAGAGAAAGACAAAGAAGGAGAGAGAGAGAGAGAGAGAGAGAGAGAGAGAGAGCGAAAGAGGGAAAGAGAGGGAAAAAGAGAGAGGGTAAAAGAAGAGGGAGAGAGAGAGAGAGAGGGAGAGAGAGAGGGAGATAGAGGGAAAGAGAAGAAGGAGAGCGAGAGAGAGAAAGAGAGAGAGAGAAAGGGGAAGAGAGGGAAAAATAAAGAGGGAAAAAGAAGAAGAAGAAGAGAGAGAGAGGTGGAGAGAGAGAGAGAGAGAGAGAGAGAGAGAGAGAGAGAGAGAGAGAGAGAAATCTGCTATTCACATCAGTGTTAATCAAAGCAGAGTGCCAGGGACTCTCCTCTCTCTGGGCTTTATCTGATGGAAAACTACTGCACACTACATCAGCTCTCTACACACTCAACAGATCCAACACACACACGCGCACACACACACACGCGCACACACACACACACACACACACACAGAATTTCTACACCTAGCTCTAACAACAACCTTAAAAAGGATTTTTTTTCAAATATCCTGTAATATATATAAATATGTAATAAAATATATCCACTTTTGGAAATGGACCCCGAGGACTCACCAAAACGGCCCCACAAGTCCGTCCCAATCAGCTCTCCCTATCCTAGCGGGGACAATGGGGAATTAGATCATCTTTCCAGATGACTAGATGAGTGTATTCTCTTCTTGCCCAGATGTTTGAATCAACTACCAGGAATTGTTTTGGCTTTTATTAGTCATCAGGACCAAACATTCCTTAAATAACTAAATTGCATCATTCTTTATAAAAATAAATCAGAACCGTGTTCCGACTGAAAGCTTAACGGAGTTTCTATGCTGTTATTCTGCCGAATTGTTTGCTGAATTTGTTGGTTAGGATTTGTTATATTTGTTATGAGTTTTATATTAATGTCCACCCACCCATCCATCCACCCATCCATCCACTCATCCATCAACCCACCCATCCACTCATCCATCCATCCACTCATCCATCAACCCATCTATCCATCCATCCATCCATCCACTCATCCATCCATCCATCCACTCATCCATCCATCCATCCTTCCACTCATCCATCCACCCATCCACTCATCCATCCACCCATCCATCCATCCATCCTTCCACTCATCCATCCATCCATCCACCCATCCTTCCACTCATCCATCCACCCATCCACTCATCCATCCACCCATCCATCCATCCATCCATCCTTCCACTCATCCATCCATCCATCCATCCACCCATCCATCCACTCATCCATCCACCTATCCATTCATCCATCCACCCATCCATCCATCCATCCATCCATCCATCCACTCATCCATCCATCCTTCCACTCATCCATCCATCCTTCCACTCATCCATCCATCCATCCACCCATCCATCAACCCACCCATCCACTCATCCACCCATCCATCCATCCATCCACACATCCATCCATCCATCCATCCACTCATCCATCAACCCATCTATCCATCCATCCATCCATCCATCCACCCACCCATCCATCCACCCATCCATCCACTCATCCATCAACCCACCCATCCACTCATCCATCCATCCACCCATCCATCCATCCACTCATCCATCAACCCATCTATCCATCCATCCATCCATCCACTCATCCATCCATCCATCCACTCATCCATCCATCCATCCTTCCACTCATCCATCCACCCATCCACTCATCCATCCCCCCATCCATCCTTCCACTCATCCATCCATCCATCCACCCATCCTTCCACTCATCCATCCACCCATCCACTCATCCATCCACCCATCCATCCATCCATCCATCCATCCATCCTTCCACTCATCCATCCATCCATCCATCCACCCATCCATCCACTCATCCATCCACCTATCCATTCATCCATCCACCCATCCATCCATCCACTCATCCATCCATCCTTCCACTCATCCATCCATCCTTCCACTCATCCATCCATCCATCCACCCATCCATCAACCCACCCATCCACTCATCCACCCATCCATCCATCCATCCACACATCCATCCATCCATCCATCCACTCATCCATCAACCCATCTATCCATCCATCCATCCACTCATCCATCCACCCATCCACTCATCCATCCACCCATCCATCCATCCATCCATCCTTCCACTCATCCATCCATCCACTCATCCATCCTTCCACTCATCCATCCACCTATCCATTCATCCATCCACCCATCCATCCATCCATCCATCCACTCATCCATCCATCCTTCCACTCATCCATAAACCCATCCATCCATCCATCCATCCACTCATCCATCAACCCAGCCATCCATCCATCCATCCATCCATCCAGAATGAACCTGAAGTCTGTCCCAGGCAACTTGGGACACAAGGTGGGGGACACCCTGGTCAGTGACCCAAGCCATTACACACACAAATAAAAGCATAAGTATAGATGTATGGTTTGTTTTATTTGGACATGTTTATCTGGCATTTATGGAAGGAGTCTCCAGTGTCAGCGCTTTATAACAGAACATTTACCTGGATGTGTTTTTTTTTGTCTTTTGAGGACTTGTTTCATGGAGAATGCACAACATTAAATGTAATGGTATACAATAAAAAACGTTGTAATGTTTGAAAAATTGGTGTAAAAGGAGTAGAAAACTACTTTGGGACATGATTTGGTTGGAAAACAATCAGTCAACTCTGGGTTTGTATCAGTGTCTCTGCTCAGTTTGGGTCATCCTATGTCTGATTATTTTACAGTAAACCAACTTCATAACTATTTTCACTACTTGAGAGGAAATCCAACCCTATCAATATTGTGTACTTGAATTTTCTCTTAATATTATCATTTGAAACCTATTAGATATGCGGTGTTTGATGTGATGGATGAGTGGTGATTAAATCAGATGCTGTTTTCTTCATATTTTTAATAAACGACAAAACTTTTGGGACTCATTTGCAACCCTGGGCAGACATCCCAGCTCCTCACCTTCCCTTCTCATCATTATTTATACCCCTTTAATGCCAAGCCAAACAGCATCCATTACCTCCACCAGGACTGAAAGGATAGTGACAGAGACAGAACCCTGCTCCAGCGATAATGACTCTCTCAGATCGGACGCCGCAGACTGATGGTGACCTTTCGCTCGCTTGCCATTTGCCCACATCACTAATCTTTAAACCAGTACTGACTGATCGTTCCACCATTATCGATGTACTGAAAGGAGGATGAAAAAAACACAGATTTTCTGAGGGAGGAGTGGATCGATGGTCCGTCCTGCCATGAGAATCTGTCTCTGACGAACCTCGATTCTTGGCATGCATTTATTTTTATTTTTTTACCTCATGACAGGCAACGGTGGTCAAATCAAGCCAGAAAAAGCTTTTATAAGAAAGTAATCCACCGTGTTTTAAAGCAGATGCCTATGATCGCAAACTTTTGAACATTTAATAATGAAGGACCCTAGACACTGTGGGTTTTTTTAGCCATTTATAGTTACATTTAATATTTTGAAACAAAACACGTTATGGCTTAAGCAATCATTCCCTCACCTGCCACCTCTTTTTTCTTTATTGAGAAAAAATATTATAACCAATGGGAAACCTACTGATCTTTCCAAAGCACTGGACACTGGAGACTCCTTCCATAAATATTCCTTCCTTAAATAATAAACTCTAACCTATTAAAAATTATTAACGGTTAAATAACGTTGTTTTTTTTTTTTTTATACGTACATTATTAGGCTTAAATTCTGTAAAGCATCCGCCAACAATATCCCTGTGAATAACCAGTTGCTATAGAAACAAAATCATATTAAAACAGACACATTAATAAAATGAATAAAGCCGCAATTTGGATTGTAACAGGAACTACTGCCGGAGAGTGCTGTTATAGAAAACTAATCAACGCAGATACGCTAGTGGTATAATGGCATACGAGCGCTACGGTCACAAACACACACCTGATGAAGCACACACACCGTTTGGAAGTGCAAACACTGTGAGATGAGAGCACACGCACATGCTGAGCTAAAGCGCAAATGAAACTGACAGGCAATTAAAGCGTTTATCATGTTTCAGAGGAAGAGATTCTGTTTGGGTGGTTCAGCTTGTCACAGTCATGCTGGTTTGCAGCAGGGTTTCTCATAACACACTGGGTAAAAATACCAAGCTGGCTGACGCCACTGAAGACTTGATTTTCACCCACAGCAACCCAAATTACTGTAGATTTAAACTGCTTGTGTTTGGGTCTTTGGTCAGTAATAGATCTTGTCCATCATGCTAATATAGAAAACCTTTTTTCTCTGCTCTACAGGGATGGCTACATTTCCATATTTTCTTTTACCTTGTAATGTAGACTACATGCTAGATTTTGAAGGAAGTTTTTTTTATGCTTTTAGTGGTCACGTGATTCCAGCTCCAACACATGACACCATTACAGAGGAGGAGTTCAAACTGAATTCAATGAGTTTAAATAATTTGTCTAAAAATGTTTCTAATTGGATGGAAAAAATGTTGAAGTATGTAGGCTGAAAAGAAAAAAAAGTTATAGAAAAAAAATCGGTTTGAGTATATTACTGGGTTTCTCTGTAAAAAACTTTTTGACAGAAAACATTTTTGAAATAATTTTCAAAAAACCCCAAACCTCTAGGATTGGGGGTTCGATTCCCGCCTCCGCCATGTGTGTGTGGAGTTTGCATGTTCTCCCCGTGTCTCGGGAGTTTCCTCCGGGTTCCTACTCCAGTCCAAAGACATGCATTGTGGGTTGATTGGCATCTCTAAATTGTCCATAGCGTGTGATTGCATGAGTGAATGAGAGTGTGTGTGTGCCCTGCGATGGGTTGGCACTCCATCCAGGGTGTATCCTGCCTTGATGCCCGATGACGCCTGAGATAGGCACAGGTAAGAGTGTAGGATTGAGAATAGGAACTCTGAATGTTGGTACTATGACAGGGAAAGGTAGAGAGCTGGCTGATATGATGGAGAGAAGGAAGGTGGATATACTGTGTGTACAGGAGACCAGGTGGAAGGGTAGCAAGGCTCGTAGTATAGGAGCAGGATTCAAACTGTTTTATTATGGTGTGGATAGTAAGAGAAATGGGGTAGGTGTGGTCCTGAAGGAGGAGTTTGTGAGGAATGTCCTGGAGGTGAAGAGAGTGTCAGACAGGGTGATGAGTCTGAAGTTAGAGATTGAAGGGGTGATGTTGAATGTTGTTAGTGGTTATGCCCCACAGGTAGGTTGTGAGTTAGAGGAGAAAGAGAGATTCTGGAGTGAATTAGATGAGGTGATGAAGAGTATTCCCACGGGTGAGAGAGAGGTGATAGGAGTGGATTTTAATGGACATGTTGGTGAGGGGAACAGAGGTGATGAGGAGGTGATGGGCAAGTTTGGAGTTAAGGAAAGGAACCTTGAAGGACAGATGGTAGTGGACTTTGCTAAGAGGATGGACATGGCTGTGGTTAACACTTATTTTCAGAAGAGGGAGGAGCATAGAGTGACTTACAAGAGTGGAGGTAGGGGCACACAGGTAAACTACATCCTATGAAGAAGAGGCAATCTGAAAGAGATTAGTGACTGTAAAGTGGTAGTGGGAGAGAGTGTAGCCAGACAGCATAGGATGGTGGTGTGTAGGATGACTTTGATGGTCTGTAAGAAGAAGAGGTCAAAGATAGAGATAGAGAAGAAAACCAAGTGGTGGAAGCTGAAAAAGGAGGAATGTTGTGAGGAATTTAGACAGAAGTTGAGGCAGGCTCTGGGTGGTCAGGTAGTGCTGCCAGATGACTGGGAAACTACAGCAGGAGTGATCAGGGAGACAGGGAGAAAGGTGCTGGGTGTGTCATCTGGAAGGAGGAAAGAAGATAAGGAGACTTGGTGGTGGAATGAGGAAGTTCAGGATAATATCCAGAGGAAGAGGTTAGCCAAGAAGAAGTGGGACATGGACAGGACTGAAGAGAATAGACAGGAATACAAGGAGTTACAGCGCAGAGTGAAGAGGGAGGTGTCTAAGGCCAAGCAGAAGGCATATGATGAGTTGTATACTGGGTTAGACACTAGAGAAGGAGAGAAGGACTTGTACAGGTTAGCTAGGGAGAGGGATCGAGATGGGAAGAATGTGCAGCAAGTTAGAGTTATTAAGGATAGAGATGGAAGGGTGCTCACAAGTGAGGAGAGTGTGCAGAGGAGATGGAAGGAGTACTTTGAGGAGCTGATGAATGAGGAAAATGAGAGGGAAAAAAGAGTAGAAGGGGTGAACTCTGTGGAACAGAATGAAGATAAGATTAGAAAGGATGAAGTCAGGAAGGCTTTGAAGAGGATGAAAAGTGGGAAGGCAGTTGGTCCTGACGACATCCCGGTGGATGTCTGGAAGTGTTTGGGAGAGGCAGCAGTGGAATTTTTAACTAGTTTGTTCAACAGGGTTTTAGAGAGTGAGAAGATGCCTGAGGAATGGAGAAGAAGTGTGTTAGTGCCGATCTTTAAAAATAAGGGTGACGTGCAGAGTTGCAGCAACTATAGGGGGATAAAGTTGATGAGCCATACAATGAAGGTATGGGAAAGAGTAGTGGAAGCTAGGTTAAGGAAGGTAGTGGAAATTTGTGAGCAGCAGTATGGCTTCATGCCCAGAAAGAGCACAACAGATGCAATTTTTGCTCTGAGAATTTTGATGGAGAAGTATAGGGATGGTCAGAGGGAGTTGCACTGTGTGTTTGTAGACTTGGAGAAAGCGTATGACAGGGTGCCAAGAGAAGAGCTGTGGTACTGTATGAGTAAGTCAGGAGTAGCAGAGAAGTATGTCAGAGTGGTGCAGGACATGTATGAGAGGAGCAGGACAGTGGTGAGGTGTGCTGTAGGTCAGACAGAGGAGTTCAAAGTGGAGGTGGGACTGCATCAGGGATCGGCTCTGAGCCCCTTCCTGTTTGCTATAGTGATGGACCAGTTGTCAGAGGAGGTCAGACAGGAGTCTCCTTGGACAATGATGTTTGCAGATGACATTGTGATCTGTAGTGAGAGCAGGGAGCAGGTGGAGGAAAACCTGGAGAGGTGGAGGTTTGCGCTGGAGAGAAGAGGAATGAAAGTCAGTCGTAGTAAGACTGAGTACATGTGTGTGAATGAAAGGGAGGGAAGTGGAACAGTAAGGTTACAGGGTGAAGAGGTGAAGAAGGTACAGGAGTTTAAGTACTTGGGGTCAACAGTCCAGAGTAATGGAGAGTGTGGGAAAGAGGTAAAGAAGCGAGTGCAGGCAGGTTGGAATGGGTGGAGAAAGGTGTCGGGAGTTCTGTGTGATCAGAAAATATCAGCGAGAATCAAGGGGAAGGTGTACAGGACAGTGGTGAGAGCGGCCATGCTGTATGGTTTAGAGACAGTGTCACTGAGGAAGAGACAGGAGTCAGAGCTCGAGGTAGCAGAGCTGAAGATGTTGAGGTTCTCTTTGGGAGTGACAAGATTGGACAGGATTAGGAACGAGTACATCAGAGGGACAGCTCATGTTGGACGTTTGGGGGACAAAGTTAGGGAGGCCAGATTAAGATGGTTTGGACATGTTCAGAGGAGGGAGAGTGAGTATATTGGTAGGAGAATGTTGGACATGGAGCTGCCAGGCAGGAGGCAAAGAGGAAGGCCAAAGAGGAGGTATATGGATGGAATAAATGAGGATATGAAGCTAGTGGGTGCAAGTGTTGAGGATGCAGAAGATAGGGATAGGTGGAGAGAGATGATTCGCTGTAGCGACCCCTGAAGGGAAAAGCCGGAAGAAGAAGAAGATCCAAATTTAATAATTTGAAAAAAATTTTAATTTTGGCGGTGATATTTTAAAATGTGATTTCAATGCTATTGCCAAAATCAATGAAAAATAGTATAATTGATTAAAAAAACCTAAAACGACATAAAAAGGGTTAGGAAACCTGTAAAAAGACTAAAAAATGTCAAATGTGTAAATTAAATTCAAATGTAACCCTATTAATGTGAATATATAATGTATAATATACAGTCAGAATATATAATATAAAGTCTGTATAATTACAGCCAAGTACAAATTTCATTTTGATTTATTTTTACAAATCAAATTTTATACTTTTGAAATTTATTTCATCATTTCCTCATACTTAAGGTCTATGGTTGAATGTATAGAATGTATAGGATCATCATCATCATCATCATAATCATCCTCTGTCTCTAAAACACACCACAGATATCAGACTGACGATGTAAGCCAGTATCCAGCAGGGTGGTCATGTGACACATAAATGAGGCTCCAGGGGCTTCTGGGACGTGAAGTCCACAGCATATGAAACGTCCAATCAACTAATCAACATGCAGTTAAAAAAGTAAACAGGAAAGAAGTTCTTCTGAGGCATATTCGTTTAATATATTCTATTGTAAGGCGTTATGTGAGCAAACAGAGCTTGATTTTTATTCACCGCAAAGTCTCACTGGACTATTGGTATGCCATCCACAGGCCTAAATCTGATCTCCTTGAAAATGGAAATGCAGGAAAATGAGGGAAGTGTGGAGGTTATGATGAAAAGTGGAGGAGTGAAGAAAGAGTGGATTTATCCAGATTTTAGCATCTGGTGCAAGTCAGGAGTCGTTAGAGGCTCTGCCTAATGATGACACATGGACAGAGCTTTATTTCTTCTAATGCACTGGAGTCCTCTATGACCAGCCCTGACAAGTCTGCTTGCTAATCCTCTGATAAAGTGTAAGAACTTGCTGGTACATAGAACCACAGATGGATCTCTCGCATCTGCCTGTGTTGACAGATCTGTCAGCACGCTCACCCGGCTAGCATGATGTTAGCTAAAATCTCGCCACGTCCACTCTTCTGCCGCCGAACATGATCCCGGCCCCCTGCGTGCGGCAAGACAAGCCACGAACACGTTTCATTTTTCATGCGTGTTAAAGGGGAACATCTCATTTCACACATATTTCAGCTTAAATCCCCGACTCATCCCCCTTTGGGGCTGTGTTAAATCTGCTAGTGTGTGTCAAGGTCACACGTTTTAGAATCAGAAAGCAACTGTTAACGCGTACCTGCAAAAAACGGCAAAACATAGAAACCGAAGCTGTACATTTCAAGCTCAAAAGCTATCCCATCACATCTGGGTGACGTAAAACAAAAATGAAATGAAAATATCCTTAACCTTAAGCCCAAAGCTAAATTTATTTAAGTTAATAATGGTTATAAAGAGCTGTGTATTTCTTCAAAACATATTAAAAACATATTAGAAAGGTCTCAGAGGGGTTAGAGCTTCTCGTCGAGCGCTCGTCCTCGGGGGAAGACACGGTGCGAGAGGCGAGCGTCTCATTACGCTGATCAGATTAATGTAAACCCGTGCTTAGCCTCTATAAGTAGGTGCAGGTCAGCAAAAAAGGAAAGTCATCAAAGCCCTGCCATGATAAATAGGCGCCTGCTGACTTCAGATCTGCTGTGAGAACGTGGCATGTCTCCAGCCTCCTGATGCTACATGCTTTAGCGCATACAAGACCAACAGAACACCAACTAATTACTCAGATGAATGAGAGTTCATTAATCAGTTCCACAGAAGGACGTCCCGGTGTCCTCTGTCTGCCTCGTTGCTGTTCCTCTGTTTGTGAGACAAATTCCTTGAGACCAAGATGGTGCAACAGATACAATCAATATCAACGAATTTAGTGCAAACATTTTGGCACCCTAATTTACATCTAATTAATACCAAACTGTAGATTTGCTGCTGTATTCATGGAGGATTTCGCATGCTCATTCCAGGGTTGATAAAATGGGAGTAAAGAGTGAATCTAACGACTTCATGCGACCGCGATTTCCTCGGCAGTGAGTGTTACTAAGTACTGATGGGGTGCCAGAACTTTTGCTCATGTCATGTTTACTGCATTGTATTATGTACATGTGGGTTCAGATCAGCAAATTAAGATAGCTTGGGTTAAATTTAGCAAAATATGTCAAGTTTTATCCTTGGGTTTATGTCATTTGAGGTTGAAAAGTGCAATTATTAAATATGAGTAATGCCCAGGGGTGCCAAAACTTTTGTATACATGTCTACACTCCTGTATGGAGAAAATCGCTCAGGATAAATTCCAAGTCAGAAATATAGGGATAATTTTCCCAAGCCTGGAAACTGCCAACAATTAAGGATTAGTGAAAATGAATTTTTTCATAATTTAATTTATGAAAAATTACAAGCGGAATTCTTTTTGTATTCTTTTTCTTTTAACAGATAAGTAAGAGATGTGCTAATGTTTAACGTAAACATAGTAGATGAGTTAATGCTAACAGACCTCAGGTGTCAAGCTAAACCTACAACCACAATTTATACTTAATAAACATAAAAATTCTGAACGGTTGAACGTTTTTCGTCTTCCCTTACTTCTATTTAATCCTCTCTTTATTTCCATTCTCTCATCCCCAGCTCTCCTCATCACCCACTTTTATTGCGCTCGATAGAGAGCATGGCGTGATTAAAACTCTAATGGAAGAGCGGTGGAATGGGGGCGGAACTTGATGGCTTTTAGTCATAATTATTTTCTTCATTACGTTCATCGGGGGGCTAAATTGAAAAGTCCTGAATAGAACCAGGGAAAGGAATTCTTCTCTTATTCCTCCTCCTCCTTTCTTTTTTATCTGTTTGATTGCTTAATAGCTGGGCTTCTGTAATTGTAGTATGTGCACTCATTTCTTTTCATCCCCCTCTATCTGTATCGCTCTTTATCTCTCTTTCTATATCACTCCTTGTCTCTGGACAGATTTTGCTCTGCCCTCCTTTTATTTTAGATTCTTGGCCTGTTATTGAAAAAAAAAACCCTTTTCCTTTTTCCTTGACTGTTTTTTTAAAGATTATACAGACATGGATTGTAACTGAAGGCCTCTTTTGCTATCAAGAATGGAAGGAGGACAGAAGGATTGGTTGTACGGGGACACAAAGGGATGCGATTGTGTTAAAGCGAGGCCGCACGTGTGTGTAGCTGGGTGTATGAGCTGGCAGCTGAGGGAAGCTTCTGCAAAGCGTGTCTGTCCATGACAAAGAAAACATCTCTGACACATCCGCCTAAACAAACTTACTCGGATTTTACACACCATGAGCCACGCAAATCTATCTGAATCCCTGTGAGTTGTGTAGTGTTTTAATTCTGGTATTTGAACTCTAGAAATTATAAAAAAAATAATAATAAAAAAAAGACAGAGTTTGTAAAAAAAACCTGAATAAACCACTTGGGGAAGTGCTGTTATAGGAAAATAATCAAGTGTATTACTTTAATAACGGCACATGATGAAATGATTTATTCATCTTATTCATCTTATAATAGGAGAATTTGTCTCTTTTAGCTGTTTACAGTTACATTTAATATTGTGAGAAACCCTGGAACTGGAGACTCCTTCCATAAAAGTCAAGTAAACATATTATTAGGACTGCGTAAATGGGAATATATTAGAATGACCTTAAAATAAACCTGCGATAGTCTGAACCAGTGTTAGAAATGCTGTTTATGATAATATTATATATATTCATATTCATATAATTATATTCATATCACCAGATATCATTTCATTGTTTTTAAAGGCTGTATTTCTTGTTCTGTTAATGTTTATTTTTCCCATTTGCCGAGCTAATCCCTTTTTATTTAATTTTCATTTATTTATTTCATTTATTTTTATATTATCTGACATTATTTTATTTTATGTACAGCAAATTTAATTTAATTTAAGTACAGCAATTTTTAAAATAAAAAAAAATTTAATAAAATTAAAATATTCATAATAAAATTTTATTTTATTTTATTTTATTTAAAAACAACCCTTTTAGACTCTATTTTTATTATCATTCCATTTTTACAACACAGACAGTTATATATGACCAATAAAAAAAATTAAATTTGAATTTGTTATAGAAGATTATCGAACGCCTTCTGACCAATCAGAATCAAGAATTTCTCAGCACTGTTTAATAAAACACTGAAATTTCTTTCAGTGTGTCATTTATTGGAATTATAAAGCTCTATCTGTTTGTGTTTCTACATTCAGGCTGCAAACTGTGTGTGTGTATATGTGCGTCAATCTGTGCTTTTATACGTCTCTGTGACTGTGTGTGTGTGTGTGTGTGTGTGTGTGTGTGCCTGTGCTTGTCTCAGGGCTTGTCATCAGCTTTACAGCTCAAAGAAACAGCTCTGTTTATTTAAAGTGCGCTCGAACAAAGAGCCTCACAAACCACGCTGGATGAAATTTCGAACGGTAGGAAAAGTTGAAAAAATACCAGTAATATTTTACAACTCGGAAAATATGAGGACTATAATAAAACACAGACTCTTTTACTTTCTCTGGTTATGAAATGCAGAAAGTACAAGAACTTCTGGTACCTGAAAACTTTTTTTTTTTTTTATATTTAGTACTGAACATAACAGGGATCATGTGATGTTTCTTGTCAAGTCAGGTTAATTAAAAAACAACCAAAAAAACCCCTACAAATACTGTATTGTGTCTCTAGATCATGATAATTTATTGCAACATCAGTGTGAAACCCTAGGTGCATCCCAAATCACAAAAGAAGTGCACTTCATGTGCCTGTATGATTGAATATTGGACACTTCAGCTTTGCTTATGTAAGGTTACAGGGTGAAGAGGTGAAGAAGGTACAGGAGTTTAAGTACTTGGGGTCAACAGTCCAGAGTAATGGAGAGTGTGGGAAAGAGGTAAAGAAGCGAGTGCAGGCAGGTTGGAATGGGTGGAGAAAGGTGTCGGGAGTTCTGTGTGATCAGAAAATATCAGCGAGAATCAAGGGGAAGGTGTACAGGACAGTGGTGAGACCGGCCATGCTGTATGGTTTAGAGACAGTGTCACTGAGGAAGAGACAGGAGTCAGAGCTAGAGGTAGCAGAGCTGAAGATGTTGAGGTTCTCTTTGGGAGTGACAAGATTGGACAGGATTAGGAACGAGTACATCAGAGGGACAGCTCATGTTGGACGTTTGGGGGACAAAGTTAGAGAGGCCAGATTAAGATGGTTTGGACATGTTCAGAGGAGGGAGAGTGAGTATATTGGTAGGAGAATGTTGGACATGGAGCTGCCAGGCAGGAGGCAAAGAGGAAGGCCAAAGAGGAGGTATATGGATGGAATTAATGAGGATATGAAGCTAGTGGGTGCAAGTGTTGAGGATGCAGAAGATAGGGATAGGTGGAGAGAGATGATTCGCTGTGGCGACCCCTGAAGGGAGAAGCCGAAAGAAGAAGAAGAAGCTTTGCTTATGTAGATGAAAAGGGGCGGAGCTACCAGCTGCAGACGCTAGATAAAAATGTTTCAAGATGGCCGACGACACTCTGGTGGACAAGACGTTTAACAAATGTGTTTTAAATCAGCTCACGCACATTGTGTGACTTATTATTCAACATTTTAAAAAATCACTATATTCACGCTACTGTAGCAGTGTCACTTTATGTGCGTTTGATGTCATTCGGCATCAACTGGGAAATTTCCAGTTTGTAAACACCGTTAGTGATCCATGTGAGACAATTCAACCCTTCTACAATTCATACACTAGATGCTAGTGTGCATAGTGTAAGTGTGTAGTATGTCGTTTGGGACGCAGCCCGTGCTTACAACATGTGTGTGTTGCATTTTTCAGCTTTTCTCACAGTGCTGCTGAATTCTCGATTCTGATTGGTCAGAAGCTCTGGATTCATATTCTTAAGCTTGTTTTGTGGTTGAAAAGTTGAATTATCACAAATCTTGAAATGTAGGACGTGACTGGAGTCTTTAAAATGAAAACTGAAATCTTTGAACAAAATTTTTGCATATTATTTTTGCATATTTGACAAAAGTCATAACAAAAAGTGCTAACCCCGCCCCCTAAACTTAATCTGGACCATTTTAAGTCTAACTAATTTATAACACAGTTGTGCTGATTTGTGTCATTACAGAAACAAGCTAATAAACGTGAAAAGCCGGGAACGATTATACGCTATTAATATCTCATTTATTTTAGAAATTCTATCGCCTTTCATAATTTTTTTTAAAACTCATTCAGTGAGACTCAAACAATGGTCACTAATATATCCAAACAAGACCTATAATGATTTCTAAAGCTGTGATTAGCTAATTAATGAAATATTCATAAAAATGCAGAAACCTTATCGCATTTGTGTTTACCATCCAGCTCCATGTGCCTTATCAGCGGTTACTGTTTCCCAAAATCCCACTCATACGTTCGTGCCAACGGTTGGCACCAAAGCTGAAATGTGATACCTGCACATGTCCAAGTCCTTTCAGCCACAGCCATATTTTAGGAAGAAATAAAAAAAAAAAATCTCCTGACCAGATGCCTGTGTAGCTGTTGACTTCGTTACAATTATGTCGCAAATTACACAACGCATTTTTTGACCATGTGATTCGTTTTCATATTGAAAATGAATCACATGGTCAAATGAAGATTTCATAAATATTAGTTTGTTTGTTTTTTTAAGTCAGCATTTACTTATGATGGTGGTGATGGTGGTGGTGGAGGTGGTGGTGATGGTGGTGGTGGAGGTGGTGGGGGTCGGAGGTGATGGTGGTGGTGGTAGTGATGCTGGTGGAGGTGTTGGTAGTGGTTATTGTGGGGGTGGGGGTGATGGTGGTGGAGGTGATGGTGGTGGAGGTGTTGGTAATGGTGATGGTGGTGGTGGAAGTGTTGGGAATGGTGATGGTGGTGGTGAAGGTGGAGAGGGTCAGAGGAGATGGTGGTGGTGGTAGTGGTGGTGATGGTAGTGGAGATGATGGTGGTGGAGGTGTTCATAGTGGTGAGGGTGGTGGTAGTGGTTGTGATGATGATGATGATGATGATGATGATGATGGTGGAGGTGGTGGGGGTTGGAGGTGGTGGTGGTGTTGGAGGTCATGGTGATGGTGGAGGTGGTGGTGGTAGTGATGATGGTAGTGGTGGAAAGGCAAAAATGGTGGATAAATTGAAGAGTATCGTAGACAATAACAAACAGTAGATTACAGAGAAAGGTACAAACAGTCCGTCTTGCCCACTGCTCTCCGACTCTACAGTGGGTCAACACCGAGGCTAGCAAACTATGTGGACACCGAAGATAATGGACATGCCTACTGATTTTGCATACACAACTACACCACATGTTACACAACTTGATTTTTGTGGTATGTTGTGAGTTTATTGTGCAGTTTAAGTCGTGTGCTGCTCTTGTGTTGAGTTCTGGTTTCTCCCTGCTGCATTTGTTTTGTGGCTGGTGTGACACCAAATTTCCACTTGGGGATTAATAAAGTGCTCTCTACTCTACTCTACTCTACTCTACTCTACTCTACTCTACTCTACTCTAATCTACTTTACTCTAACTCTACTCTACACTAACTATAATCTACGCTACTCTATTCAAATGTAATCTACTTTTCGTTAACTCTACTCTACAGTAACCCTATTTTTATCTGATCTATTCTAACTACTATAATCTGCTCTAATTCTACACTTACTCTACTCTACGTTAACTCTACTCTGCACTAACTTTTCTCTAATCTAACTCTACACTACAGTAACTCTACTCTACTTTTATATGATCTACTCTAACTCTACTACAATCTACTCTAACTCTACACTTACTATGCTCTACTTTAACTCTACTCTGCACTAACTCTACTATAATCTACTCTACACTAACTCTAATCTAACGGTACTCAACATTAACTTTACTCTACACTAACTTTACACTAACCCTACTCTACTCTAACTCTACTCTAAATATTCCCTAACTGTCCTTTACTCTAACTCAATGCTAGCTCTACTCTACTCTACTCTACTCTACTCTACTCTAATGTTACTTTACTGTAATTTAACTCTTCTCCTCTCTAACACCACTCTCAACTCAAGACTAAATCACTAACTCTTCTCTAAACTCTACTCTACTCTAACACTAGTCTACTTTAATCTACTCTAACTCTACACTAACTCTACTTTACTATGACACTGTTCTATTTTTCTACTCTAACTCTACACTAACTCTACTCTGCCTTTAAAGTCGGAGTAGACTCTCTTAATGTCAGAGTAGACTACTCTAACTCTACTCTAACTCAACACTAACTCTGCTCACTGTTCTACTTTAATCTACTTTAACTTAAATCTACTTCTACTCTGACATTAAACTACTGTACTCTAACTCAACACTAACTCTAATTTAGTCTAACTACTTTAATCTACTCTAACTCTACACTAACTCTACTCTGACTTTAAACTACTCTACTCTAACTCTTACTCAACAAGGATACATTTCTCTTTGTTAAACAACAAAAAGTTTAGTATTATAGATTATTATGTTTTAGATTATGTGGCGTATTTGCTGTACAAGTATTGAAGGAACAACATAGTGCATTAATATCGACTGCACTATTATATGTGATATGTAATATTGGTTATGATAGATACTTCATATGCACTGCTTTTCTTCACACTTTATACTGATGTCACAAAAAATGGGTGAAATGGGTGAATTTTAGCAAACACACAACCTTTCTTCTCAATAACTCCTAGCCAAGCTGAGACACAGAGTGTGAGAGAGAGAGAGAGAGAGAGAGAGAGAGAGAGCGAGAGAGAGAGAGATTTTCTCTTTCTGTCACTTTTTGTTAAATAAGGCAGACTCCTCTGAACAGCCAGCGACTGGCTATATGAGGAAAAGTGATAGAAGGAGGAATGTGTAGGAGAAGAAGGAATGAAGAGTGTAGACAGGAGACAGAGAGAGAGAGAGAGAGAGGGAGAGAGGGAGAGAGGGAGTGACAGATTGCGACACTGAATTCCATTCTCTGTGTGTTTTGAAAGGGAGCTCTGGGTCACAGTGTGTCAGCATGCCAATGTCCATATTTGTGTCTGAATGTTAGTGTGTGTAGCTGGACGACTGTCTGATCTCTGTGCAGTGGTGACACACACACACACACACACACACACACACACACACTTGCTCTCTCTCTCTGAGGTAAACAGTGGGATTAGTTCAGCTCCATTGGGGCTTGCTCCATCTCTCGGCTCTCTGTTATTTATTTGACTCGGGAACTTACACGGCTCACATTTCAGCAATATCGTTCAGTCACGATGGCACAACTCGCATTACGGTTTAGCCTGTGCCCCAGGTCAACTCTGCTCCCCATCCTGATAGCAAATCCTCTTGTCAGATCCATAGACACTGCTTATGACCGGATTCGCAAAGATTTTGACTTGACTCAGCTTGACCCTGGTGTCATATCTGTGTAGAATACAATATCTATCCTTTATAACAGACAGGTTTATGCTAGCAAATACAATGACCCAGGGAATCCTTACATGGAATACCAACTGTCATTTTCACACTTTCTTGACCTTGTTTGTCCTGCATACACCAACTGGACTAGTACAAAGAGTGCTAGAGTTCTCTGATTGGTTGTTCCAAGCCAATTGTTGTTTTATCTGGTCAGATTTATGATGGATAACGGCTCCTATCCAGAGAACACGGTATGTGTAGCAGGAATCCACCATGGACACACATTCACACCTAAGGACAATTTAGACTAGCCATTTGCATGTTTATATAGTAGGTCGAATGAAACCAGAGGACACTGGGACCCTGGGCAGCATGGCCAGGTTTGACCTCCTCGGTATCTGATGATCGACTCATTCAGAAGCTTCTTTGCAATTATAACTTGTAAAGCTACAAACTAGCCTCTTCATAAAGTAGCTAGCTAAGAAAAAGTACCACCTGCCCTACGGTAAGGGTAGAAGACACATATTAAGACAACTGGTTCACAGACGCACAACATACAGTCATAAGGACGTTCTGATTGTTTTAATTACAAAAATAACACTAATGTAGTAGTTTCTAATTTACCAGCGATAAATTCCAGCAAAAAATTGGGAATAACTTCCAAAGAGTCATGTTTTATCACTGGTTCACAATTAAAAAATATTTACAGATTTATTTTCCTGGGTACAGCTAAAATATGCTTATTAAAGGTACAATAGGTGCACACTTAAGGGCACCACCCCAGTTTTCCATGAAAAAGTACATTTTCGGACCAGTTTATATTTTTATTTATTTATTTTTTATGACAGAGGATAAATCTGTTATCCAAACTCCAATCTAAGCCTAAAAGCCACCCAGGGATCCACCAGAAATTTAAACTCACAACTTGCATAAGTCATAAGCCATAACCATACATACTGTCTCAACTTAATAGCTTGGGTGTTAATAGCATGGACCATATCCTGTCCTCGGATCTCATGCTGGTGTCCTGTGAGGAGACTCTATTAAGGCGAAATCTATTAATATGCCGCTTCATTATATTTCACTGCTTTACATGCAGAAAAAATGTTCACTCTTTAACATTATGCCTCTGCTGGATATATTAAACGCATCATTTCTCCAGCATATCATCTTATGAACGTCACTGAAATTCGTTCATGCTACATCCTGTACCGTATATCCCTTCCTTTAAGCCATAAGTGTGTGTCGTGAAGCTGTGAAAGGAAAACATTTGAATCAAACCTCCTTCATATACGAGTGGTGTCGTTTTTTTCCTTTAGACATAACTGCGGTAGCAATAAAAGTCTGGGTTAAGCAGATAAGCAAGGATTAGGATTCATAACAGTGCTGAGACGCCAGTTCTCTTCTTTCTTCTCTCGACTCTTCTCTCTAAACACACCGTCTAACTAATACTACACTACCCCAGGGACGGGGTATTCCCTCATGTGTGGAATCCTGTGGTAAAGTTCAACAGCTATTAAAGAATAAGTGTGTGCACAAACAATAGGAGGTCTCTAGTAGCTGACCTGCTCATGAGAAAGAAGGGATGCTTTCTTTCTTCTATCTGACCTATTTTTATCCCTCAAAAATAGCAGTCTAACAGTAGACGAACCGGAACCTTCGGGTTGTAGCTGTGCTGATTGACGACTGGGGATAAAACCTAAAATAATCGAGAGGTTAAAAACTTACGCAAGCTACACTAAGATATTAATTTAACATAGAACAAGCAGAAATCTTCAAAATAGCAATCAGTATAGAATTTGGAAAGCATTCATTCATACATTTCACCATGAAAACTTTCTGACCAATCAGAATTGAGCATTATCGATCTCGATCTCTTAGGTTCAGATCATTAAAAGAAAAAACAAACAACTACTCTTTCTTCTCTTTTAGTTATAAACAAATGTCACAGTTAGCTAGGCACGATATTAATCTATTTTGTTATTAAGACTTTAGAAATTTGGACTAACCCTGCACACCTCTGGGAATAAGCTGCCTAGGTAAGCAGATTTTATTAGGCAGCATATGCACCCCTGGGATAAAAGCTGTCGCATTGGTAACGCAGCACCAGGACAGCTGGATCGGACGGTATTTTGGCAGCATTCTACACGTCCTTCCACAGAAAAAGTTGAAAATGATGCGCAGAACTGGGTTTCTGATAAAGCTGAAAAATATCCAGAATGCCAAGCATGAACGCGAGGTTTATTTCGGGATACGCTGCACAACATGGACATGCACTGGCAAATTTATGCTGAATAATCAATTATTTAATATGTATTTTATTTTTAAATCTGAGAAAGTATCAAAATGAACATAGTACATGCAGATATAGAGCTGGCAGCATGGCACAGCTAACAAAAAAAAAAAATCCTTGCAGAAAATTCTGGAAGGAATTTTACCACAGAAAAATATAGGGTATGACTTTAAGTAACAGTGAAAAAACACTGAGGCAAAGGTCTGTGAGCTAGATCCACACCAACGCTAACTTAAAAATTAGCAGCTCTTCTAATCCTGCCCACTTGGTTTCTATTGGCTAACAAAACGCAGTCTTGCAAATCCAGTTCTCGTGACTAACCTCGAATCAGCATCAAAAAGTAATCACAACCAGAAACTAGTGTTGTAGCTAGGAAGAGGTGGAGGGGAGGTTTGAGGTGTGGAAATATGCTAAAATAAAATCAAGACATCAGTACAAATTAAATTTATAAGTGTAATGTGAATGTGAAATAGCTGAAATGTGTAATTTTCTGAGTAAATTTTAACAAAAATTTCAAAATCTTAACATGCTAGTCACCAAACATGCTACTGTGTAAGTTTGTTAGTTTTCACATACACTAGTAATCAAACATGCTACTGTGTAAGTTTGTTAGTTTTCACATACACTAGTAACCAAACATGCTACTGTGTAAGTTTATTAGTTTTCAAGTATGCTAGTAACCAAACCTGCTAGTGTGTTAGTATACGAGTATGCTAGTAAGGAAGCATGCTAGTGTGTGGTATTAAGCAAGTAGGTTAGTAAGCAAGCAAGGTAGTGAACAAGTGTACAAGCATGTTTGTAGGCAAGTATGTTAGTATAAAAGTATGCTATTAAATCAATGTTCAAGCATTCTAGGTTGCAAATATTCAAGTGATCTAATTTGTAAGTGTGTAAGTATGGAAGTGTGTTAGTATACAAGTATGCTAGTGTGTTACTACACAACTACGTTTGCAAGAATGCTAGTGTGCAAGTGTACAAGTGTGCGTGCATGATAGTATGCAAGAGTGTTAGTAGTCAAGGCCGTGAGTAAGCAAGTGTGTTAGTATACAACTACATTTGCTAGTATATGAGAGTGCAAGTATACTAGTATGTAAGGGTGCATGCAACTGTGTTAGTAGGCAAGACTGCCAGCATGCTAGAGTGCAATGATGCAAGTGTTTTAGTATAGAAATATGCAAGTGAGAAAGTGTGTTAGCTGGTATGTAGTACAGCAGAACCTCGGCATACAAATTTAATTCATTCTGGAGGCGAGTTCTTAAGGAGAAAATCTGTATTGCGAGATGAATTTTCCACCAAAAGAAATAATGTAAATGCAGATAATACGTTCCAGCCGCCCAAAAACATGACCAATATGACCAATACGAAGCGTATGTAAACTGTATGGCTGCTCACAAAAAACTGACCCAAGACAAGCATTCCACATCAAGGATCCTCACAGGAAGTCGTGCCACCAAGCTTGGGCTAAAAATAGAACACACCACCCACACCACCAATCTGTCAACCAAAAAATGTGTGAAAAATCACCTAGCCTTTGAACGCATGCCGAAGGCAACGTTGACTCTTTCCAAACGGCTTTCACTGACTGAAAACTAATTGGTAAAATTTGTAAACTAGCTACGGTTGGCTTCGCTTGGCTTTCCACTGAGTTTTGAACTTAGCCGGCGTTCGGTTCGTTCTTTTGCTGAAAAATTTAAATTCTTAATGCAAAAATTCGTAAGGGAGGTTCCACTGTATGTAAGTAGGCAAGTACACAAGCATAATTAGTGTGCAAGTAAACAACTAGGCTCCTAAACAAGTTTGCTGGGCTGCAAAGTAAGAAAGTAAGTGTACAAGGATGCTAGAAGGTAGTATGGAAATATACAAGTATCCTAGTAATAAATGTACAAATGTGTTAGTGTGTAAATTTGTCAGTTTTTCCACAGCACACTCGGTTCACTTCCTGCATTGAGGACAATTCAGAGCTCCAGATAACAGAACCTCACTAGTGCTGCATATTGAGGATGAGAACTTTACTCTGAATCTTGGATCGTTTGTTTTGGTCTGACCTGCAGATCTGAGAGGAAGAACACATCAGGGTCGGATTCGGATGAAGCGCATATGCGAAAGCACCCTTGGGGACATTAGATGAGAAAATGTTTGTCTCTTATGCCTTAATCCAGCAGCAGAGATGCCTGGCTGAAGAATAAATTCCTTTTTCCATCCCATTCAAGCACTGCTAAAACAATCGAATGTGTAAAATTGACTTACGTAACACATGAATGACTTCTGAAAACATCACACACCTACAAGGTCCAAAGGCTCGAACTTACATAATAGCTTCCGCACCCACCGTATTGATCACTAATCTAATTTTACGAGCAGTGAGTGGGAGAGAAAGAGACAGTTAGAGATTATGCATAGTGTGTGTGTGTATGTGTGAGTCCTTGGACTGAGAGCATACCACTTCTGAATATTAAACAAATGTCAAGAGGTATCAAGCGTCACAGAGGTGCCCTTGAGTATTGAATAAAAACAATATGTGTGGAAGGACCCAAAAACTAATTTCATATTGCTGGGGAACAGCTGACCGAGCTGAAGTGTGTACATGTGTGTGTGGAGTGGGAAACACACACACACACACACACATTGAGAGTGCCATGAGTTCTGGTGAACTGAAGAGATCTCCTGCCTTGAATGGAGGGTGAATGGAGTGGCAGCTGTTTTGTGTTTTTTTTTTTTTTTGTTGTCTTTTTAAAAATCTCTCGGCTTTCCGCGCTCCTGTCGGCCTTCAGGCGATGCACTCGCCCACATCGATCGTCACCGATCAGCGGGAAGATGGCAGCACTTCAGCCAGAGAGTAGTGTAAGGACATGATGCAAACGGTTTACCTCAAATAAACAGTGCATGGCCACGCCTGTACTTCTAACATGTGAGGAATGAGAAAGGAGTAAAAAGCACATGGCATGAACGCTTCCTTGGAAGATCTGCTGGATTTGGAACATCATCATAAAGTCGGGCTTGTGCTCAGAACAGGAATTTTCACATCTGTCTCGCTCATCAGGGATCAAAATTAACCACATGTTGTAACAAAGACTCGGTGCGTTTACATAATCCAGCACTCAAACCTCAAAAGTTTTCATTTTTATGAATTAAATGTCAACTAAATTTTACCCAAACATTCCTGTTGCTCACATATTATCATATTATTGTAGCACAAGTTGTGCTGAATTTAGTGTCACAATATTTACATTTTTATTTCATTGGAATTTCTTGTGAGATCAGTTTTAACTGCCCTGTTTTTCTTTTTGTCTTTCTGGATTTCTTCCTTTCTTCTGTCTTTTTGTTTATTTCTTGATTGTCCTGCATTTCTTTGTTTGTTTGTTTGTTTGTTTCTTTCTTTTTGTTTATTTCTTGATTGTCCCGCAATTGTTTGTTTGTTTGTTTCTTTCTTTCTTTATTTATTTATTTTTGTTTATTTCTTGATTGTCCCGCATTTCTTTCTTTGTTTGTTTGTTTCTTTTTGTTTATTTCTTGATTGTCCCGCAATTGTTTGTTTGTTTGTTTCTTTCTTTATTTATTTTTGTTTATTTCTTGATTGTCCCGCATTTCTTTCTTTCTTTGTTTGTTTGTTTCTTTTTGTTTATTTCTTGATTGTCCTGCAATTGTTTGTTTGTTTGTTTCTTTCTTTCTTTCTTTCTTTCTTTCTTTATTTCTTGATTGTCCCGCATTTCTTTGTTTGTTTGTTTGTTTGTTTGTTTCTTTTTGTTTATTTCTTGATTGTCCCACATTTCTTTCTTTGTTTCTCTTTCTTTCTTTTTGTTTATTTCTTGATTGTCCTGCATTTCTTTGTTTGTTTGTTTGTTTCTTTCTTTTTGTTTATTTCTTGATTGTCCCGCAATTGTTTGTTTGTTTGTTTGTTTCTTTCTTTCTTTCTTTCTTTATTTATTTATTTTTGTTTATTTCTTGATTGTCCTGCATTTCTTTCTTTGTTTGTTTGTTTGTTTCTTTTTGTTTATTTCTTGATTGTCCCGCATTTCTTTCTTTGTTTCTCTTTCTTTCTTTTTGTTTATTTCTTGATTGTCCTGCATTTCTTTGTTTGTTTGTTTGTTTCTTTTTGTTTATTTCTTGATTGTCCTGCAATTGTTTGTTTGTTTGTTTGTTTCTTTCTTTCTTTATTTATTTTTGTTTATTTTTTGATTGTCCCGCATTTCTTTCTTTCTTTGTTTGTTTGTTTCTTTTTGTTTATTTCTTGATTGTCCTGCAATTGTTTGTTTGTTTGTTTCTTTCTTTCTTTCTTTCTTTCTTTATTTCTTGATTGTCCCGCATTTCTTTGTTTGTTTGTTTGTTTGTTTGTTTCTTTTTGTTTATTTCTTGATTGTCCCACATTTCTTTCTTTGTTTCTCTTTCTTTCTTTTTGTTTATTTCTTGATTGTCCTGCATTTCTTTGTTTGTTTGTTTGTTTGTTTCTTTTTGTTTATTTCTTGATTGTCCCGCAATTGTTTGTTTGTTTGTTTGTTTCTTTCTTTCTTTCTTTCTTTCTTTATTTATTTTTGTTTATTTCTTGATTGTCCTGCATTTCTTTCTTTGTTTGTTTGTTTGTTTCTTTTTGTTTATTTCTTGATTGTCCCGCATTTCTTTCTTTGTTTCTCTTTCTTTCTTTTTGTTTATTTCTTGATTGTCCTGCATTTCTTTGTTTGTTTGTTTGTTTGTTTCTTTTTGTTTATTTCTTGATTGTCCTGCAATTGTTTGTTTGTTTGTTTGTTTGTTTGTTTGTTTCTTTATTTATTTTTGTTTATTTTTTGATTGTCCCGCATTTCTTTCTTTCTTTGTTTGTTTGTTTCTTTTTGTTTATTTCTTGATTGTCCTGCAATTGTTTGTTTGTTTGTTTCTTTCTTTCTTTCTTTCTTTATTTTTGTTTATTTCTTGATTGTCCCGCATTTCTTTGTTTGTTTGTTTGTTTGTTTGTTTGTTTGTTTCTTTTTGTTTATTTCTTGATTGTCCCGCATTTCTTTGTTTGTTTCTCTTCTTTTCTTTTTGTTTATTTCTTGATTGTCCTGCATTTCTTTGTTTGTTTGTTTGTTTGGTTTTTTTTGTTTATTTCTTGATTGTCCCGCAATTGTTTGTTTGTTTTTTTTTTTTTCTTTCTTTATTTATTTATTTTTGTTTATTTCTTGATTGTCCCGCATTTCTTTCTTTCTTTGTTTGTTTGTTTCTTTTTGTTTATTTCTTGATTGTCCCGCATTTCTTTGTTTGTTTCTCTTTCTTTGTTTTTGTTTATTTCTTGATTGTCCCACATTTCTTTGTTTGTTTGTTTCTTTCTTGATTGTCTCTCATTTCTTTTTTGTTTGTTTGTTTGTTTCTCTTTCTTTCTTTTTGTTTATTTCTTTATTGTCCCACATTTCTTTGTTTGTTAGTTTCTTTCTTTCTTGATTGTCTCTCATTATTTGTCTCTCCTTCCATTCTTTCTTTCTTTCTTTCTTTCTTTCTTGATTGTATCTCATTTCTTTCCCTTTGTCTGTCTTTCTAGGTTGTCCCTCCTTTCTTTCTTTCTTTCTTTCTTTCTTTCTTTCTTTCTTTCTTTCTTTCTTTCTTTCTTTCTTTCTTTCTTTCCTTCTTTCACTGGTGGCATCACGTTTAATTAAATATCTGCGTCTGTTTAGGAAACAGAAATATAATTTTTTTTATAGTAACTTAGGCTACAGAACCCATCAGGTGAGCTCCAGTCCTCTGTTACGGCTCTGTCATGAGAAGTGTTTCCTGTGGCAAAAACCATGTGATATTTCAACCAAACCCAATGTGCAGCCGGAAATGATTTCGCTCTTCCTGATGATAGAATTGTGGGATAATCGAGTTAAGCTCTGCTGAGCGATAGCAATGACCACAAATGCTGTTCCAACAGACACCATAACAATAAAAACGGATTAGCGCCATTCCTCATGCTGAACTGAATTTCTCTCTTTCTCCGGCTCTCTTGCTCTTATTTTGTCGTGTGGTCCAGCATCCTGCTTATTAACAGCATTTGAGCACAATGTAGAGTATGAGCTTTATTTATTTGTCCACTGGTGCGGAAGTAACTATATATTGTGGTTTAGTGGACACTGGTCTATATTATTTGTGAACAAATTTAAAAATTGTTAGCTAAACCACCAGGCAGGCAGATGTTTCAGTGGTGGCTAATGTACTGTAATAACTAGTTATTATTACATGAATATTTCTTAGTGCATTAGTGCAATCAGACTTTATAACTCATCTGTGCAAGTCAATAAATAATAAATAGCCTTATTTATTACGTCAGTAGCTTATTATTACATTTCTTGCACATTTTAACCGCTTGCATATTTGTCTGTTTTGCAGATTGTCTTTTTGTCATTTGTCTATTTTGCACATCAGTCCATCAAGCACATCTATTCTTGCAAAGATGACTACCTCTTTCTTTCTTTCTTTCTTTCTTTCTTTCTTTCTTTCTTTCTTTCTTTCTTTCTTTCTTTCGTTCTTTCTCTTTCTTTCTTTCTTTCTAGTTCCTTATTTATTTTTTTCTTTTAATCCTTTTAATTCTTTCTTTCTATTTTTGTCTCATTTCTTTCTTTCTTTCTTTCTTTCTTTCTTTCTTTCTTTCTTTCTTTCTTTTTTTTGTCTCTCATTTCTTTCTTTTTTACTTTTAATCCTTTAATCCTTTTAATACTTTTTAAAAAGAATTCTTTCTTTCTTCCTTCCTTCCTTCCTTATTTCTTTCTTACTTTCATTCTTTCTTGTCTCTCATTTCTTTCTTTTTTACTTTTAATCCTTTAATCCTTTTAATACTTTTTAAAAAATAATTCTTTCTTTCTTTCTTTCTTTCTTTCTTTCTTTCTTTCTTTCTTTCTTTCTTTCTTTCTTCCTTTTTAGTTCCTCTTTTTTTTTTCTTTTAATCCTTTTAATTCTTTCTTTCTAGTTTTGTCTCATCTCTTTCTTTCTTTCTTTCTTTCTTTCTTTCTTTCTTTCTTTCTTTCTTTCTTTCTTTCTTTCTTTTTTAGTTTGTCTCATTTCAGTATTTCAGTATCAGTATTTTTGTTTATTTCTTGATTGTCCCGCATTTCTTTCTTTGTTTGTTTGTTTGTTTCTTTTTGTTTATTTCTTGATTGTCCCACATTTCTTTGTTTGTTTGTTTGTTTCTTTCTTTCTTGATTGTCTCTCATTTCTTTTTTGTTTGTTTGTTTGTTTGTTTCTCTTTCTTTCTTTTTGTTTATTTCTTTATTGTCCCACATTTCTTTGTTTGTTAGTTTCTTTCTTTCTTGATTGTCTCTCATTTCTTGTCTCTCCTTCCATTCTTTCTTTCTTTCTTTCTTTCTTTCTTTCTTTCTTTTTTTCTTTCTTTCTTTAGTTTGTCTCATTTCTTTCTTTCTTTCTTTCTTTCTTTCTTTCTTTCTTTCTTTCTTTCTTTCTTTCTTTCTTTTTCTTTTAATCCTTTTAATTCTTTCTTTCTAGTTTGTCTCATTTCTTTCTTTTCTTTCTTTCTTTCTTTCTTTCTTTCTTTCTTTCTTTCTTTCTTTCTTTCTTTCTTTCTTTCACGCTTAAGCACCATGAAACTACCACTATTGGGTCCCTGAACAAGGCCCTTAACCCTCTCTGCTCTAGATGTATCATAGCTGACCCTGAGCTCTAACCTCAACTTCCTAGCAAGCTGGAATATGGCAACGATTTGTCCATGAAGCAGGAAATAAAGAACTGAACATGGAAAAGCAAGATTTAAAGCCAGACTAAAGGCAAGGCAAGGTTCAGTATTACAGCATGGACTGTTAAAATAAACAAGACCTCATTTTAATACACAAACATTTCCCTAGCTAACAACTTGAGCTTAGCAGTAGCACTAAGCAGTTTCAGTAGCAGCACATACGCTCGCTCCATTACAACCCAAATTAGCCTACTGTTAGCTACATTGCTTTAATGCTGAAGGAACAGATGAGGTGCTATCTAAACATCTAATCCTAATACATACACAGTGCTCTGTGAAGGAAAGAGCTTAATGGAACCGAGCATGGCATTCCTAAATGCTATTATGGTTAGCAATGAGTTGGGCGATCCTTTATTAGCGTGATTAGCATTCCTGAAAGGGAACGGTTTATTTCCAGTGGACACTTCTTTCATGTTAGAGCTGGATTACAGGAGCAGAGTATTTATTTATTTATTTATTTATTTATTTATGTATTTATTTATTTATTTATAACTGACAATCTAATCTTCAAAATAATAATTCTAACAAAACATGACAAGCATAAAAAAACCTAAAAAACCTCATATAAAGTATATATATTAAAAGCAAAATCTTTTAGAAAAAATAAAAAAATAAAATAAAATAAAATAAAATAAATAAAAATAAAATAAACCTTCCTGCTTTGAGATAAAAGAAATGGCAATTTTAAATGTTTTTTTTGTATATATCGAAAAATCAATTTTAATATATGTACTGTATATACACACAGACACACATATACGGTGACTGTGAGACACCACACACACATTTCCATACGTCATTTCTGCTCTCAAATGAGTATGAGAGTGATTTTCTTACCCCTCTGTTAAGCTATGTATAGAAAACATTGTACTTAAAGTTCAGCCTTCAAGCCTGAGGCCTTTGGCGCCGAGCCTGAACCGCGCTGGCACAAAGTCTTAACCTCACCCCTTCT
>JAUCMX010000022.1:16404852-16422352 GCA_033459395.1 Hemibagrus guttatus | reverse complement strand
CGAAATTGTAGGCAAACTGCTGTGGTGTTAGATAGATAAATAAATAAATAAATAAATTCACAATTATTGCAGAAACCCAAGTGATTTATTTCACACTTAAATTTCCTTAATTATTTAGAATATTTTAATATTTTCATTTGTTTAATTTTTTTAAATTAATAATTTATTTTAAAAAATTTAAAAAATATATTTTTATTTTTTAATTTAGTTATTTTTTAATTGTTTTTTTTGTTATAGCTGTATATTATAATTCATGTATAATATATTAACTATAACACTAATACAATAGCACTATAAATACAATTTCTTTTTAGGACACAGAATTAAGTGATTAATTGTTAACAGGATACTTTCTGAAATATAGCCACAGAAAAGTAGAGGATGGACATCATTAAAAGGCAGGCAAGCTTAAGGAATAAATGAATGGCCACTAACAGAGTAGATCTCATGACTTTGAACCAATTTGACAGATCTAAACTGGAAGAGTTAACGATCTTTTCGCTAATGGCCGCTGATTCCACGCCACCCGCACTTTCTTTATTCTTCTTCTCCTCCTTTGTGGATGGAAGAGACCTGTCTTTACAAAATGTGTGTGAATGAGCCATTGTGTGGCTTCTGATTCAGCTGTGAACACACACACACATTGGCACGAGCAGGCGACATGGAAAATACACAGGACGCAGCGCCACAGCTTCCACCCCTGCAGTCTTATAAAATAAGACCGGTGGTTTCCGCAGTCAGTGTTAGCATGAGGCAGCTCTATGAACGAGCCAGTGGCTTTCCATTTACACACACACACACACACACACACACAAAAACCATACAGTTCATCCAAGCACCAAGGACTTTGGCTGCTGATAGAAATGGAAGAGTGAAAATAACAGATTTTCAGATGTTACTAATCAAATCGGATTCTAACCTTAAGCATTTTGTTCAACATTCAGCAAAATTTTAAGGTAAAAAGAAACAGTAGTAAAATCTGACGTCTGTGTGGGCGGTGCTTAATATTCTAAAAAGAATGCGTGATAGAATTGGGACCGAATAGAAACAAGTGCATACACAGAAAGATTAATTAAAACAGCAGGTTACACTTGCTAGGTTAGCATTTTCTTATTTGGGTAGAACATCGTTTGCTTGCTACGCTGCTGGTTAAGCTAGCTTGCGTTAGCTAGCTCGGTTTTCACTTGGTAGGTTACAGCTTGCTCAATAGGTTAGATTCCTTTATACAAGGTTATAGAGATTAGCTCTGCCCACTTTGCTTCAAAATAGAACAAATCTGTACATGTAGATGTTAAAAAATCACCAGTTGTTCATTGATTTTGTGTCATCGTTAGCTTAAAGGCGTTTTTAGGCTAAACTTTATGTCCTACTGAACGCAAATGTAAAGAAGGTTCTGACCTGCGAATTTATATCAAACATGAAAACATGCGACAAATAAAAGATTTGACGATTGACAGGTCAAGGTGTGTTTACTTTAGATCCATAAACATAGACACATGAGTTGGTTAATTCTCCAACACCGAGGATGTGAATATCGTAAAAGATAGCAGGATATCAAGAACTTCACATCACTGGGAAAATCCAGTGTTTATTTGATCCTCATAAGCATTCATTGCCTAAGGGGCAGCAACACAACAGCTTTCCTCCAACGTTAGGAAAGTAAAGCATCATGGCAGCTTTGTTTCCAGAAGGACCGTAAAAAATGCAACACACAGGTCTCCCGGAAATCCTGTAGAATCCAACCACTTTCAAACTCCTGAAACTTTCCCAAATTTGTGTTCCATATGCATCGAGTCGGAGGCTGAGAATCTACAGCAAAGCCAAACGTAATGAATTAACGTCTGATGCCATGCCTCCAGATCGTTAATATTAAAAAAGGACGTTTGTCCATCTGGTGGAAATTTTTAGTTCAGTTCGGTGTATGAAAATGAGGTGCTATTAAGTTCTTCCTGATTTGCATTGCTTTTAGTCGATCAAGTTGTTAGTGGAGTGGAGTTCAACGTGCAGGAGAGAACACAAAGAACTCCAAAATGTGTTTCGATTTTTCCAAGCAGCACATATGAGCCACTCCGAGGCTGAGCTCTCACCTGAATTAATTTCCTCCTCCTATCTCAGTGCTCTCTCTCTGTCTCTCTCTCTCTCTCTCTCTCTCTCTCTCTCTCTGTCCTCTTGTCTGCATTTTAATTCCAATGTTTGTGTTCCTGCAGTGCTTCTAAGGCTTACAAATGGCCTGCTTAAAATCGTGAGATGGCTAAGGAGGGGAAGCGGGGGATAAATATTGGACAGGATGGGTGATCGAGAAAAAGAGAGAGAGAGAGAGAGACACAGAGAGAGACAGACAAAAAGAGCCGACTTGTTTCATTCGAGATGCAGGCCACATCACCTGAAATGATGAGACGTCATGACTCAGGAGGAACTCAGCTACTGATATGTCCTGGGGAAAAATCCAGACCAGTCGATAACTCGTTTTTTTTTCACTATTCGGTATCATCTTTCTTTTTTTTTAAGCTATTAATCTCTGAATTCAAGCCTCACTGTTGTGTAATTCAGGACAGTGTTTATGTGCGTGTTTATGTGTGTGTGTGTATGTTTAGGACACAAATCAAGGCCCAGCCTTCTCCAGTTGTTAAATTTCTCATTTCATTTCTCCCCGTCCTCGACTGAGTAGAGAAGTTTTTTTTTTCCTCTGTATACATCACGTCCTTTCTCGTCTACATAGTACTATGTGCCTTTCAAATGCATTGCGCTTTAGAAAAAACCCTTGGCTGTTTCTAGGGCAAACGAATAGAAGTAACATTTGCGACAGTGTATATAGTAAGACCAATTTCCATTTCTGGATCCAGACATCTGTCCCTTCAGTGTCCCGCTATATAAAGTAGGGCATATTCTGTGTGTGTGTTGATATAGGACGTACTTTATATACATAGAGAGAGAGAGAGAGAGAGAGAGAGAGAGAGGATCCAGATAGAGATGAAGCCGTGTCAATGTAGCATTTATAGTTCAATGTGTGTATATATATATATATATATATATATATATATATATATATATATATATATATATATGAATAAAAGAAAAAAAAAAAAAAAAAAAAAAAAAAAAAATATATATATATATATATATATATATATATATATATATATATATATATATATATATAAATATCTGATTTTTCTCATTTTCACTTTTAATTTCAGTAGTAAAACCATTCTTGACAGCACTACCCTGATGTTAAGGTAAGAGAGTAAGTTATGAATAAGGTTATAAGTTACAATAAAATTAAGATGAAAGAAGGTGAAGTTTAGTTTAGTTAAAGTTTAGTTTAAGGCACATTAAATTTAGTTTAAGAGGAAGTTAAAGTAATTTTGGTTACAATGAAGTTTTGACAAGGTGAAAAACGGTGAAGCTAAAGATAAGAAAAAGTTTTGTTTAAGGCAACATTAGGAAGAAGAAGAAGAAGTTGATAAAGAAGAAGACGTTAAGGTTTAAGGTGAAGATATAGTTACGTTAAGTACGTGGTTCGTGTATAAGTATACGTTTAGTTTAGAAATTATGTTAAGAAGAAGAAGAAATCTTTTATTTGTCACATATACGTTATAGTATTATAAGTTATGGTTTAGGGTGATGTTATTTTAAGAGGAAGTTATGTTACGAAGTTATGGTTAATGTGAGGTTATAGGTCAGGACAAGTTGTGGTTAAGGTGAGGTTATATTTAAGGTGAAGTAAAGATGTTGTTACTGGTTAGGTGAAGATATGATTAATTAAGGTGGATTATTGGTCAAGATAAATTTTTGGTAAAGTTACATTAAAAACGACGTTAAGGTAAAATTTATAGTAAAATGAAGATACAGTTCAGGAAAGGTTACGGTTAAGACGATTAGGTAGAACTAGTGGAAGAAGACTTCTTATTTTTCACATATACATTACAGTGCAATGAAATTCTTTCTTCGCATATCCCAATCTCGGTCTTTTGGGTCAACAACACAGAGCCTTAACCACCTGAGCTACCACAGCTAAAGGTTATGCTTAAGTTTAAACTGAAGTTAAGGTGGAGTACTGGTCGTGGTTAAGTTATTGTTAATGTAAAGTTAAGCTAAAATGCACAGATAAGCTGAAGTTATAGTTAAGATTGTTAAATTAGTTATAGTTAAGAAGAAGTTAAGGCTAAGGTGAAGTTAAGGTGAGGGTATTGTTTAGGTGAAGTTTAGACTGAGGTGAAGTTAAGGTTGAGTATTGGTCAAGGTGAAATTATTGTGTAGGTAAAATGAAAATGAAGTTATGGTTAAGGAGAATTTAAGGTGGACTACTGGTCGAGGTGAAGTTATTGTTAATGCAAAGTTAAGGTAAAATTTACAGTTAAGTTATATTTAAGAAGACGTTAAGGCTAAGGTGAGGCTAAGGTATTGTTTAGGTAAAGTTTAGATTAAGGTGAAGTTAAGGTTGAGTATTGGTCAAGATGAACTTACTGTATAGGTAAAGTTAAAGGTCAGGAGAAGTTAAGGTTTAGGTAACCTGTAGGGTTTAGCTGTGTGACAACATCATTTGTACAATACTCAGCATCATTGCATGTTAGGGATCTGATTGTGTAAAGTATTGTGTTTGAAGTGAGATATAGAAAGAAAGAGAAAGGGGCTGTTAGGTTGTTGGGGTGTTGGGGTAACTCCCCCCATATTCCCTCTTAGTCGGTTATTTTTAGTCAGTGAGCAATTGAGGTTCTACTTTCCTGGGTTTCTCCAGAGAGTCACATTACCTCGATCCCACCAGGCAACTGCTCAGCATCAATACAATCAATCTGTTTTTCCACTTGGCTTAATAACCCGTTCCTGTACTCTTTAAATAAGTTAATGCACAAAATAAACAAGACACTTGCTAAGTTCAGTCCCAAAGGACCACAACAATGCAGAGTTCACTCCTTCGCCTGCTTTATTATACCTGATTCTACTTGTTTACTAATTATCAAGCCCAGCGAGAGGTTAATCATGTGGAAGAGCATGTCTCAGATCCACTTTACAAAGCCAAAGTGGAACCTCGGGATAAATTTATCCTGCTGTTCTTCTTAACTAGCTAACTCTAGCATCACCTTTTGATTTGGAGTTATTAGCATTAAAACTAGCTAAAAATTACAGATTCATGCTTTCATATTAATTAGGGTTAGTTGTAGTTATATAGCGCCAGCTGGCTCGAAATAGCTAGCTTAGCTGCATAAACATTTTTAGCATGAATGATAACTGCTACTATTTCAATTGTTCTTCAATGTGTGAAATATTTGGAACATCTGTTTATTAATGAATATTTAATTTACTTTAATGGATGTCATTCCTGCGCTCTATGCTAGCTTGGTATAAATTCTAGCATTGTTTAGTTTTCCTTCTGATGCAAAAGTAGTAATGTCATCAAGCTAAATCAGAGATAAAGAGCTGAAAAGATGGACAGACATGCTTTGTGAAATGGAAATGAGGATGTGTGAGTGTGTGTGTATGAAAAAGAGGAAAAAGAGATGCACTGTACTAGCTCTTTGTGAGTCGTGACCCCCTGCTAGCTCGTGACCCCCCTGCTGGCTCGTCTCTATCGCTGATTTGTATGCGTGTGTGTGTGTGTGTATGTGTGAAGAGAAACTCAGTGTCTGGGTAAGAGAGAAGAGAAAAGCTGAAAAAAACAATCCTCTACAGTCCTGGTAAAACATGAAACATGTAGCACGCAAGATCAGCTCGATACTTTGCGCTTTATTCTACAGCGCCGAAGTCGGCAGCGATGTCCATCGTGTTGATTTGGCGTGAGCTAATCTACTCTGATCGCTCGTCCCTGGCCTCTTTTCTCTCTGACTGATGTACGAGACTGAAACCGGGTGTTAAACATCGACCGCCCCTCCGAGTGCGGCTTTGATCCAATTTGCTCATTTTTTCCACCATTAAACTGAACGCTTTGTCCTTTATACGTCCTAGCGTCCTCTTCTTATTTCTTTATTGCCTTTCTGTCTTCCTCTGTCACTATTAACTGTTTGCATCAAAGTCTGCTCTGTCTATTTCTTCCTCCATGCATCTCTAGTGTACTACGTAGTGTGCTCATCACTCACAGAGCTCGTTATGGGCTGTGCTCAGGACAGAAAGGAGGATGCCGGCAAGCTCTCCGCCTCTCTCTTTGTGTCTCTCACACCTGAGCAAGGGCAAAGACACCACAGCGGGCAAAGCCACACCTACACTATCTCTTTCACGCCGACGCTCCTGGCACGGCTGCGAGCATATGGGGAAAAAAATGTGGAGCCAGTCTACCGTGGTGCATTTTCAGTGCTTATTGAGATGAGACAAGGTCAGTCAGGATAATTTTTTTTTCACATATATTAAAATACATATTGTATTTTAAAATGAGAAATCTGATGGATTAGGTTGCCGTGGTGATGTAATGGCATACTGGTGTCACTGGTATTGCAACACGGATATCATTAGCTCAAGTTACTGAGTAAATACTTGAAAAGAAATGCCCATTTCTGCTAAATATTTAACCTTCATTTATACAATTCATAGCCATGCCTTTAGCACCTTGTGGAGACAAAATATATAAAAATTTGTGGTCATGAAACTCTGTGACCTTGAAATATCGTCCTCATTATGTTAATTTGTTCACGCAATCATGTTGTCTCAGCATTATACAGGCGTACACTAAAATTTGCTGAAAGAAACATCTGACTATAGTGATGGCTGGGGGCGGAGCTAACACAACATTACCCAGTACTGGAAAAGGGTTTTTCAAATGGATTAAAGGTGCAGCAGGATAGTGATCTGTAACCTAGTAAAAATTTTCACACGTCAAATTTGTTTCACGTTTAAAAAAAAAAGAAAGAAAAGAAAGAAAAATTGAAGCACCCATTATTGATTCAGGTGTGTGGGACACAATTAGATTAGATAGAATTAGATTAGATAGAATTAGCTAGGATGGTACCTTGTGTATTTAATATTAAGGTGACTTTGCGCTGTTTAGTTTTCACGACAACCTTTATTGTCCAGTTATTGTCCAGTTTATTTTATTTTATTTTATTCCAACTATTTTCCCCTTAAACTGTGAGCAGATTTTTCAAGAGTTAATTAGATTTTTGTATAATTAATATTAAGTCTTTCTTTCTTTCTTTTTTCCTTTCTTTCAAACTGTGCTGGAATCCTCAGCTGCAACATTAGCTCCACCCCCTCTATCCACAAATCCCGCCCCCTTTTTTAGGTCTTTACCCACTAATGGACTTTTCTCTGCAAACCCATTATAATAATCAGCAACAATTTCCAAATTCCTTCGTGTTAACGCAGCTCCACAACAAAAACCATAACGCAATGCCCTGACATACTAAAGTACAAAAACTGCCAAAAGACAACAACAACTAAAAAAAAAAAGACTGAAGCAATGAACCAAAGTCTTAAAACAACTGTCACTGTAATCAGCAGCAACCTCTGGAGTACAGGGCAATTTTCTCTTCACACAAGTCTTCGACCGACAGCTCAATTATATGAGCTCTGCTGCCAAACACAACCCTCCCATCTGCTTTGAAAAGCAATCATGTCCATTAAAACAGCCCATCTATGCCACGCTGTCATGGCCAGCTGCCTTTTTTTGAAAACAGAGTTCATTTTAACAACACATGGTCTTCCCTCATGTCCTCCTTCATCATTAGAAAAGCGAGATTTATGTTACTGATGCATGCTGCTATGTTCATTTAAACTTTTAGATAATAAAAATGATCGAGAGAAATGCCATAGAGCTGATTAGAAATGCGATGACTAACTTCTATACACATCAGGGTCATTTTTTATATGAGCTCGACCAATCTGAAAGTGTGTCGGATGAAAAAGGGCATGATTTAGCATGATTGTTCTTTTGCTAATATTTTGAGAACGTGACTGTTTCATCCTCTGACTTGTATTATGTAATTTTTCTGGTTATTATAAATCATTAAAAATTGATTTATTAAAAAAAGACTTTGATTGCGATTTTTACCATAACATTTTATTTACAAGTTGCCTTTTCTTCAGATTTTTTTTGCGTGTGAATAATTTAAATTAATTTTATTTTCATTTTATTACCCATATTTATTCATATCCATCCAATTGGTATCTAATTATATATCAGTTAAATAAATAAATAATAATTTAATTTATTAATTATAGAATTTTAAAAAATGTGTTTAGATTTAAATGGCATTTTTATTTATTTTTTTTTTATTTATTTCTATTTTCTATACCAAGACTCTTTCAAAATCCACATTAGTCATTTTATTTAGTTAAAAATTAATATTTAAATAATTTTCAGTAGTAAATAAATGTAAATATGTTAGAATGAACTCATTAAATCTTTCTTTCTTTCTTTACTTTCTTTCTTTCTTTCTTTCTTTCTTTCTTTCTTTCTTTCTTTCTTTCTTTCTTTCTTTCTTTCTTTCTTTCTTTCTTTCTTTCTTTCTTTCTTTCTTTCTTTCTTCTTTCTTTCTCTCTAAACTGTGCTGCACTCATGAACTGCAATATTAGCTCCACCCCCCACTACCCACAAACCCTGCCCCATTTTAGTGCTTTACCCACTAATAGACTTTTCTCTGCAAACCCATTAGATTCAATCAATAGCCAAATGACTTTTTTACTCTGAGGTAAATCCTCATCGAGCTATAAGCAATCATCGTAAGAACATTTCATACTCATCGATTTCACGCCACATTTCCGCGTATTTTAACATCATACATATTACACAAGGCTCCTTTTGGCGTCAAATATTGAAATGATATCACTCCATGCTGGCAGAG
Organism: Hemibagrus guttatus; assembly: GCA_033459395.1. NCBI lineage: Eukaryota > Metazoa > Chordata > Actinopteri > Siluriformes > Bagridae > Hemibagrus > Hemibagrus guttatus. The sequence continues at coordinate 16,413,581 of JAUCMX010000022.1, read as the reverse complement.
CAGCAATATATTTACCATGACTATTCAGTAAATAACTACTCAGAGCAACAAAATGGAGCATTTGTTATTGCCAGTGTTGTTTTTTTTCCTCTTTTTTGGCAGACTTGATAAACTAGATTATAAGTATGGATCGATAAATAAAAACAAAAACACAGTGAATACGATGCTGCTTTTTATTCAGAGCATAGATCTTTTACAGAAAAAAACGACTAATCAAAGCTATGTGTTTCCCAGAATGGGAGTATTTCTGTTTTTATGGTGTTTGGTGAACATTAATGCCCCTTATTTATTCTTTATTTGCTTTATTTGAAGTTTCCATCTGCTGCTGGCAAAGTCTGTCTGAGCTTCTCTCACCATGCAACTCATGTATGTTCAATGCCACATCCCACACACTCACACTCAGTGCGCTGGAGAAAAGTGTTTGCACACACGTCTAAACTGTCCAGACCTCTTGACTTCAAATAGAAATACATCTCGAGGGAATGTGTATGCAGTTTACATTAAAACAAGCTGGTTTGTGGGTTGTCTTGATGTATGAAGTGTTTGTATGTGTTAGAGGTATGGTATGGGTTTGGTGCAGACTGTGACGGTGTGTGTGTATGTGTGTGTGTGTAGACATGATTAGATGGAACTTTATGTATATATTATACTATTTGCAATTTTATTTTTATGGTTTTACCGGCTTTTATCAGAAAGTTAAAGATGTGCCCCAGAACCTATTTTTAGTTTTGGGCTTGTTATGTTATGATTTATTAAATGATTTTTAAAAAAATATTTTTTCATTTTATTGGCTATTATGTTTATCATTTTTTTGTTTTATTTTGTTTTATTTTTTGTTTAGATTTTTTAATTTTATTATTTTATATTATTACTTTATAGCCAACATTTATTGGTATCCATTTTTACCCAATACCTACATCACTGAAGTATTTGAAAATTATTTTACATTATTCATTATATTAATGTTATTTTAAATTTATTTAAAAGTAACCTCATTTACATTTTAATTGAATTAATTATAACAGAATATTTGCTGATTTATTTCAGTTAATATCCCTTTAAAACACATTGATCTACATTGATTTTATTTAGCCTAAAGATGAATATACTTTTAAATACTTTTCAGTAGGGCTACATAATTTTTTAACATTTATAGCATATGAATCACAGAAAACAATAAAAAAGTGACTCCTGAACTGCAATATAATTACAATATAAATAGCTCCAATAATATTAAAAAAAAAAAGACTGACAATAGTTGTGTGTGTGAGTCTGACTTGAGAACTCAAATCTACTGTAAAAGCAGGACATTGATTATTTAGAGATGAAGCCAGAAATTTGCGTTCAAATCCTAAAACTATACCGATCTACAGTATAAATGGATTCTCGTGCATATCTGTAAGTCTCTTTAGATAAAACGTTTCAGCCAAATGAGTGGAAAGGTGGCCTTTGTTCGTTCCTCACACAATTTCCTGTTTTGTGTCTGCCTTTTTCCTGGAACTAATCTGACTAACTGAAAGTGAAGCATTCGATGAAGAACTTGGATCAGATTTTTTTGTGCTTCCTTTCTTTTTTCTGGTGACAAATCCAGTCGGAACGCGATGTCGTGCCACGTGGTTAGAAAGGTTTCTTTTTTGTTCTCTCTCTTTCTTTTTTTCTTCTCTGCTAAAGGTGTAAACGATTCCAGCAGCCATTCTGTCAGAAGCTGGGCAAAGAAACTGGCAGGGAAAGCCAAGGTGTGTGTGCGTGTGTGTGCGTGTGTGTGTGTGTGTGTGTGTGTGTGATCAAGCTGCCCCTTTAACCTGTATGACTAACACAGTGTTCTTCCCTTCAGCACAATCCAGGCCTTAAAGTGATATAGCACAAAATCTTCTTAATCGCATTTATATTATTTCACACACAACTCCACTGCAGCAGAGTTTCTAGCGCGTTATAAGAGGATTCGACCTTCTCTGAAGCAGAATTCATCAAATTTTAATGCTGTAAAAGGAAAGGTTCGGAAAAAAAAATAAGTAAAAAAGTTTAAACGATGTTCCCTTCGCCTGGAATATAGTTGCTCGGCCAAGATGTTTGCTACATATCTGAGCTACAGTGCTAATGAAGATAATACGTAACGACATTCTGTCACACTCAAGATCTTCATGTTCTTGCTTCAAATTAAATTATTAAACTACGGGTTCATCAATAGCAACATTTTTCACCGAGGGAAACCGAGGGCTTGAAAAAATATCGTTGTTTTGAAACAATGACCCTAGCTCAGCTGCTAGTTTCTGCTTCTGCAGGTATGTCAATGATTTAGCTAAAAGACTAGCTACAAGGCTCGAGATCACATTATCCGAAAAGTTGAAGGTTTGAATGACAAAGAAATAAAAACATATAGGATAAGTTTTGTCTCCGTGAACCAAATTCAAAACAAATGTCTCTGTTTCCGTCTCCTCACAGTCTCAGTCAAAATAATAACGTAAAGCTCCACAACGAACCAAAACAACACATCACCACAAAAAATAGTCTGACTTATAGCCTTATTAATGCCTAAGCATTAAAATGTAACCGTTATCACTATTCAATGATAACTTTTATCTTGTTTTATCTATTTATTTATTCTTTTTTTTTTTTCTTAAACAAATTGTAGCTGAATATCACTGTACCCAATTATTATAGTCTTTTACTTTGAGTGTGTCGTACTCATAATTCCACTTCAGTCTTTTAGAAGAAAAATGGCCGCCTCATTAAACATTAAAGTATTCAGCTATGTAGTTGCGTGTTGTTCATGTTCATGGATTATGGTGAATGTATTTTATTTTATTTTCCTTTTAGATAGAAAATAATCTCAACACATCAAATCCAAATAAAAGCATGCAGCATTTGCCAAAGTTTAAATAAAGGCATGGCATGTTTAATTTTAATTTCAATAATTAACAATAAATATTGGGTTTATTCAAGGAAAAAAAATTCAATAAATGTTGTGAGCTACATTAATAAAATCATAATAAATACTTTTTTTTTTTTTATATTTTTCTACAATTTCTTTCCTTTTGCTTGTGCTGATAATTCTATTTCTATTTTTATTGCAACTATTTTTATTCTATTTTTATAACAGACAGTTTAAAAGCATTACTTACATGTTATACTCTTAATGTTATGTATGTGACAAATACAGTTTGCAATAGTTTGAAATCTAATGTTTATTTTAAACATCAATTTTGTCGAATTACTTAAATACAGTAACCTATATCAATAGGTACTTCTCTGCTGTATGACCTTCCAGGTTAATTCTTTACAAAAAGTTTCTGTCTTTTTTTTCAAAAGTTTGTCTGGTGAAGTCAAATACGACTATCTCTGCTTCACGATTCATATACTGCATTAGTCTTTTTGTTTATTAAAGAGTGAATTTAATCAGCACAGATACGAACATGCACATGGCAGGTCAGGACACGAATCTTCTCTTTGTCAGAGTATACAATCAACAACGAAAGGCCATTTTAGGTAACAACTCTAACTTCCCTTTAATCCAATTTCTATGTACAGGTATATAATTGAAAGTTTCCCTGAAGCTAAAGGACACGCAGATGTTCACGTCTCAATTTAGGGCAAAGAAGGAGAGGTTCCAATGAGCACCACATGTCTAAATACAACCTCAAGGACAATTCTAAAATCATGCATTAACATAGTTTCCCACAATTCATTGCATCCTATTTATTGTATGTAGGCAACGTTACATGAACCCTGTTTCTGACATAAGCATTTCATAAAAGTGTCATGTGCCCATTTACACGCCCATTAGGACAGCTTGTGAGTTGGCTAACATTTGTTAAATGTTTATATAGTCAACTGATATCCATAATATCCTAATGCCATGGTGTATCATGGCACACTAATGGTGTACTAACATCATGGTGAAAATGGCAGTAATTACAAGCTGACTGCTCAGTTCCTGAGACATGTCAATGAGTTTCCATAGTAACAATCTTCCATCTTTCACTGTTTTTTTTGCTGTTTTGCTAAACTCCATTACTATTTATTATCAGTATGGCCAATAACTAGAAAACGAGTTCCTTGAAAAGGTAAATTCAATTCCCAAAGCAGAAGTTCATCATTAATGTAATAAAGAGCTGTCCTAATGGGCTTTCCATTACATTGGCAGAGTACAAAACAACCGTTAATGGTAACATGACCCTGTATATGACATGGTTATGTCAGGCTTATGATATACGGTTTCTGCAAATTTCAATGTAAAGTAATGCTGCAAGTTGTCTCTTAAAAATGCACTTTGTAGTTTTTTTGTAGTTGTAAAATTACGAAAAAGAAAAAGTCACTACTCACTTCTAAGAAAAAGAAGTGCACTTCAAATATCTGGAAGTGTAGAATTTTGGATGCTCACAACTTTGCTAACATATAGCAAAGAGGGCGGGGCTTCCAAGTATTCACACGGTAAAAGAAAATATTTTCAAGATGGCCGACAACACTGATGGTCAAGACTCTTTACAAATGCCTTATCACACACACATTCATTTGGTTTATTTTTTAAGTAGTGTATGTGAGTTGGACGTCATATACCATCGACTAGGAAATGGCTAGTATATACATCCACGCATTAGTATTCCAATTAGGGATGATACGACCCTTCTAAATTTCATACATTAGATACTACATAGTGTACATAGTGCATAGTGTAAGTCTATAATATGTAATACATTATTTGGGACTGAATTTTTGATTTTTTTTTTTTTTTGTCTCCGCCCCTGTCCTGACATTGGTTTGTTGCCTGAATGTGTGCACCTGCTCTGTGTTAAGCCCTTAATTGCTGATTTAGACCTTGCTGTTTCATTGCAAAGTCTTACTATGCATACAGCATCACTATTCTAAGTCCGAGCCTAAGGTGAATGTATTTTATTTCAATTTTAGATAGAAAATAATCTCAACACCTCAAATACAAATAAAAGCATAAAGCTTTGGAAGTTTAAATAAAGGCATGGCATGTTTATAATAAATAAATATCAATAAATGTTGTTAATTGCATCATTAAAATCACATAAAATATATTTAAAAACATATAAAAAGATTTTGTTATATATTTATCTACATTTTTTCCCCTTTTGCTTGTGCAGGTAATTCTATTTCTATTTTTATTACTGCTATATTTATTTTATTTTATGATACAGACCGTTTAAAAGCATTACTTACATGTTATTCTCATGATATCATTATGTTTATTTTAAACGCCTCCGTTTTGTCGACTTAGTCATTTTAATCGATTATTTAAGTACAGTAATCCGTTATCAATAGGTACTTTTCTGCTGTATGACTTAATTCTCCAGGTTAATTCTTTACAAAAGGTGGTTGGTTTCTGTCAAAGTTCTTTTGTACTTGCTGTTCTTTTGAATTATTTCCTAATATGAGTTGTGTTAATCCTAAATGGATATCATATATAACTGGTATTGTAACAGGTAGTCGTTTCAATGTAATGTGTAATTTGAATGATTGCCATAGGGACCATTAAAAAAAACAAAAAATAAACAAACAAAAATACGAGACAATGACAGTTCCCATCATCTTAAACAATACGTTATGCAATAGCAATATATCAATATATTCCGACAGATATATTCATTAGTGCTAATACCTTCATGATTCATGATGCAGCCCCATTGCAATATCCCATAAGGCTACATTTTAAATTATATAATATATAGAATTTTATATATATATATTTATATATATATATATATATATATATATATATATATATATATATATAGAGAGAGAGAGAGAGAGAGAGAGAGAGAGAGAGAGGGAGAGAGAGAGAGGGAGTTTTAAAACTATCTATTGGGTTGGTCATGAAGCCAGGACGAGACTTTCACTTTACCATTGATATTAGGAGAAAACAAACAATAATAATTTTATATCTATGTAAGCAGAATAAATAAATAAATAAATAAATAAATAAATAAATAAATAAATAGATAAAACAAAAATAAATACATTTAAATACATTAATTAATTAATTAAAAAATAATAACAATATTAAAAATGAGTAAAAGTAAAATAATAATAATGATGAAATTATTATTAGTAGTAATAATAATAATAATTATAATAATAATAATAATTAATAAAAAATAATGAGAGAGAGAGAGAGAGAGAGAGAGAGAGAGAGAGGTCTTAATACTGCTTCTCTTGGCATGTAGAGTGCTTTCTTATGGTTGAAACAATCAATACTTCAACCCAATCACAGATCGCTATTAGAGAGGAAAAAAACCTAAACATTTACTTTACACATCTCTGAGGACTGAGCACTAAGAATCGCCACAAAGAAAGTGAAAGAAAACGACATCAGCAGTTCTAACCTTTAACACTGCTCGAACTCTGTAAAACTAAAACACAAGCAAGACTCCTAGTCATGTGGATGTAAGAAAATATTCATACTGACAGCTCAGGCTACAGGCTACGTTCACATTACAAGCAAGCCGAATCTGATTTATGACCTAAATATGAGGTCCATTTTTTCTGGACTGTATGAACACAATAATCCAATCTTTTCCAATCAGATCTTTCTTATTGCAGATGGTCTGATGATCATCTATGGTGAATTCACATAGCTTTTCTCAGTGCATTTTTTTCCCCTAGATTCATCGGAAGGATGAGGAAATTTACTTGATGTTTACGTATATTAATATATTCGAGCAAAACTAGAAGATACCGACTGAAAACAAGCAATTTTCTGAAAGAATTGGACAAAAAACAGAGCTGCCAAAACAAAGCAGAGCTATTAACACATGACTACATGATTACAATTACAGGTAAAGGTGTAAAGATCAAACTTCCGCTTAATACGATACGATTTAAATTCATAAAACGACGTTTCTTTATTTCTTCGTCAAAAAAAATTGATGCAAAAGATTTTTCCTCCAAAAACAAAAGCTAGTCATATCCAGAGCAAATTGCGTTGGTGTACTAAAGCAGTCCTTTGTTGCCTATACAAATATAAAGTTTTTTTGTTGTTTGTGATTCAAAGTTTATATCAAATTGATGCATAGACGTATTTAACTCTTTTTCCCAGAGACTAAAAATTGAAGTTTTGTTGTATCCATGTTCTTCGTTGAATGCCTTTGTCATGTCCCACTCCACAGTGGAGGTTAATATAAAGCTCATATGAAAGAAGACACTCAGGACTTTAAGAATTTGCAGTGTTTTATAAGTATTTCTGTTTTTATCTAGAATACTAGGAGCAATATATTCACAGAAAACAAAAACGGCTAGCTTTTTCCACAGAAATGTTTCTATCTTCAAAGTAAATGTTGATATCAAACCCCTTTCTGCTTTCTGAGACGGCCCAATTGCTTGTTCATCTAAAAAGCAGCTCGAATTTGATCTTCAACCACTAAAGTTCTGTGTAAGGTTATCCAACAAGGAGAAAAACACACGTCTAAAACACACTGAAAGCCAACATGCTGGTGATAAAATAATATACAATTTATACTGATCGAAAATCTCTGATAAATTGATTTTTCAGCGTATTGGTGGAAAAGGGGTAAGGACAGATGTGTTCATACTACATCCATATATGAGTCACTTGATAGATTGGCGCAATGACGCAATAAAGCTTGTCATGTGACTTAGCGGTGAATGCAGCAGATCGTGTTTATCTCCTAAATAAGTACCTGAAAGATGTGTTAAGAAGAAAAGAAGTCGGCTGTGGAGTCACTACTCACTTTGAGGGAGTCGAAGCAGGCGATGACTCTCCCGTTCTCCACCTGGCAGCTTTTGGCCGGATGGGCGAACTTACATTCAGAGTCGGGTCGGGAACACGTGCCTCGCTGGAACTCGCGACACACCTCCAGCGTCAGCCATTTCGTGTCCCGGATGGGAGTCACGTTAACCGCCATTTTGGCTTAAAAACACAATTTTTTTTTTTTTTTTTAAATCCAGACGATATGACGGCGCTGATGCAGAAGGAGCTTCTTTCTGTTCTGTCCGGTTTGGTTTGTGCACTCGGTTAAAAAGGGAGACGTGATTTGGGACGTGTTTTGGCTTTTCGTTTGTAGGCACTCAGAAATCAAAACTCAGAGGCCCATTGTTGTGACCTTTTAGTTTTTTGAAGCCTCTGTCTGTGGAGGCCTCCGTCTCTTTCTGTCTCCTGGCTGTTTCTGTCACTCAGTCTCTCCTCAGTGGCGCTGCCAAGCCAGACGGATGGTGAAACTCATTATTGATTACGTGTGGTTACGGGGGCAGAGGGGTTGAGAGCTGGAGTTGGCGGTGTGGAAAGAGGCAGTAGTAGTCACCTCGTGCCCACACTCACTCACACACACACACACACACACACACACACACACACACACACACACACACACTCACTCACTCACTCACACACACACACACACACACACACACGCGTCCTCACCCCCACACACACACACTGCCTGGATATGTCCTTATGACACAGACTCGAGAAGCAACATGGGGGCACACGCAGGGGGGCGGAGGGTGTTGCTCTGGCGACCAGGTGCGTAGCAGAGGCCGTTCTTGTCCAGGTCTGCGGACGTCACTTGGCACTGAAGCGGGTGGCAGAAGCGGGAAAAAAGGGGGCGGGGGAGGGGCGCGTTGCTCTTTCAAGCGGTCCAAGCAGCAGCGGATGTCAAAGGCACGTCTGTCAGTAGCAACCTGCGGGGGAGAGGAGAGAGTTAACGCTTAGCTCTAACACACACACACACACACACACACACACACAC
>JAUCMX010000022.1:16382352-16399852 GCA_033459395.1 Hemibagrus guttatus | reverse complement strand
GTGAGGGGGAGCAGGGAGCAGGGAGCAGGGAGCAGGGAGCGGTGCTCAGAGGAACGTTCTCATTTATAGACGGTGACAATACATATACATGCAGAGACTGAATGTACAAACATAAATATCTAGAAATGTGTCCAAATTTATTTACAAAAAAGAGAAAGAGAAAAGGAAAGAACGAGAAATGTAGTTAGAGGACAGAAGGTAGAGAGAGAGAGAGACATGGAGAGAGGGAGAGAAAGAGAGAGAGGCATGTGAGAGAAAGAATGAGAAATGATAAACAAAGCTAGAGAGAGAAAAACAGGGACAGACAGAAGATATGGAGAGAGAGAGCGAGAGAGATAAACGTCCACAGAGACAGAGATGGAAAGAAAGTGAGAGATAGAAAGAGTGAAGGAAAGATAGACAGAAATATCAATACTAAGAGAGAGAGACAGAAACACACAGTGATAGACAGAAAGATACAGAAAGAAAGAGAGCACAACATAGAGAGAAAGACAGAAATAGAGAAAGAGAGACAGACAGAGAGCGGAGAATCTCCTGCTATGACTTTATTCCTCACATGCACTGTTTCACTCCTTTACCTGCATGCTGCAGCCTCAGTTCACACACACACACACACACACACACACACACACACACACACACACACACACACACACGTAGATGCTGATATGGTGGGAGGCACTGAAATGCCCATCTAACAGAAACCCACAAATATGCCCCTTGACCACACACATAACTTCACACACACGCACACACACACACACACTCAAGAAAAAAAATACACAACACACTATATATAATAGAATCTTGTCGTTACATGCATGTATGTGTGTAGAGTAACCATACATTTAGACACCTCGGCAGTCATTGATGATATCATTATAACCGCATGGATATAATAATTATGTCATCTGCCAGCGAACCCGCATTATGACACGAGGTGTGTATCGCTTAACTCAACAGACTTTTGCCGCAGGTGTGAGATTTTCTTGTCAGGATTTTTCCACACCATTAAATTCAACGCACAGTAACTCTGTCATTTGCCTGGTTTAACCGAACGGAGCGGTGCGTTCACACAGCGGTGATGTTTACATGACTGAAGAGATCGGTTATGACACCAGCTCCAGATTTGCATAGCCACCTGAGTGTTAAGTAAAAAATAAAAAACACCTGGAGTCACGCGGTTAAAGATAAATCATCAGCGATCAGTGTGTGTGTGTGTGTGTGTGTGTGATGCAACCACCCTGAAGAGAATAACAGCCAATAACAACCTGTGCTAAAGAGGTTCCTTCTTTTTATATACCAATTAGCGACTATTGCTTTGCTAATTCAAAGTCGATCAGTCTGTTTCACAAAAAGAAAACAAAAAAGCCTGAAATCTTAAGACGTAAACAGTGTGTCTACACAATGTAACACAGAAAAAGTAGCGTGTCAGAGTTACGAAAATCCCGTCCCAAACATTAGCCGGATCGGAGCGAAACGTCCTGAACAGAACTCTTGCTCAAAGTAGATAGAAAGTTTATACAGTTTATGTTATTCTTTGATTGAACAGATTATTAATCAGCTTATTTGTTCGACCGGCTTAAAATGTTTAAAAACTGATTTAAAAACTGATTTTAAAAAATCCAGATTTTTTTTATTTCAGACTTGGCTATGTGCAAACGCAGCTGTTAAGCCAAATATTCAGAAGAGATAGAAATAACAGTGAGAAAAACAGGACAAATACAATACAAAAACACTAACCAGCTGAGATCTTTAGCTAACTAGCAATGAAAGCTAGAACCAGTTAATGACCGAGTCTGACTCCTGCTTGAGATGATAATCCAACATGGATACTTCAGACTTTTATCTGTTAGGAAGGTTATAATCATGTTGCTATAATCGGAAAGTCTTTCCTGGGCTGAATCCTGATTCCAATGGTTACGTTAATATATTTATTACCATAGTTAATCGTGTTAATCGAGGTACTAAATCAAGGTTCATGAAATCATAACGTAGAAGCTAGTTTTGAGTCGTGATGAAAAATCCAAAAAAATGCCAACCTTTTTGCTAATTAAGCGCTTTTAAAGGTGTGAAGGAAAAGCCAGCCTAGTGCTAGAATAATAGCTCACTTAAAAGTAATATATAACTTTATTAAAAAAATAAAAATGGTCTGTGAGAATTAATTATGTGAGCCAAAAAAATAAAAAAAGTGGTGTATTATATTAATTAAATATTATATAAATATTATATTAAATACACCACTTAAGTTTTTTTTAATATATATATATATATATATATATATATATTATGTGTGTGTGTGTGTTTGCAGCCTAAAGCCTGAATTTCACAGCAGATTTTAGATCATAGAGAAAAACAAAGGGACAGACAGAGGATGAGACTGAGAGAGAGAGTGAGAAAAAGACACAGAGAGAGAGAGAGAGAGAGAGAGGCAGAGAGAGAAGGACAGACAGAAAAATACAAATAGACAGAAAGATAGAATGTTTCAGTGAGAAGATATGCACACAGAAAAGAGAGAGAGAGAGAGAGAGAGAGAGAGAGGAGAGAGAGAGAGAGAGAGAGAGAGAGAGAGAGAGAGAGAGAGAGGAGACATTGAAAAAAATTTTCTAATGTTTTTTTCCCCAAAATATCAAGAAAGTCTTTTCTTTTTTGGGGGGTGGGGGGTGGGGTGGGGGGTATTACTCATCAGTTTATTCGAGTATTAGAATTGAACCAAACTTATCTCGCACTTTTAAACTTCTGATCAGTTCATTTGCATAAAATGAAATGTTTAAAACAAAAGATAAGATTAAATAAAAGTTGCAGTGTTTTTTTCCTCCTCTTATACTGCACCTGTTTCCATTTCTTCCCTATGAAATGAATTGATTTTAATGAGATCAAGGTTTAAGCTGTGCTCGAAGATCTCACGTTGCCTTTCGAGTAAGAAAGAAAACGACAGAAATGCAGGATACTGCCTGAAACGAACGCAATAGAATATGAGTCATGGGTGTGTGCTAGTTCTGTAATTAGATCAAACAGACAGTTGAATGATGATAATGACGACGAAACTTAATCAACGACTGGACAGTGCAGAAAGCGATTAAGATTCAGAGCGGATATTTCGGAAACCCTAGCTGAGAACAACAAAATTATAGTGTGTTGACAAGAAACATTAATAAGAAGCAGAAAAAAAAAAAGGCAGATTAATAAAATGCCAGAATTTAACGAGTCATCAATAAAGAGTCGAATGAATTATGAATGAGATCATTCCATATGGCCAAAGGCGTCGAGATATTCTAACACCTCTCTCTGTGCATGTGAATGACTAATAAAGGCAGATGACATGAAAACAGTGTCGCACGTTCGCTCGAGCACTTTATTTCTCTAAATAAACACATCTGCAGGTGTTTAGCATGCAGTCTGCCTGCTTTTTGGTTGTTCAAGAGGGCCACTCGAGCCAGGATCTACAAATTGATCCAGAAACTTGCTCAGTTTTCCACTTAAGAGCAGATTTTATATTGTGTTTATGATGGGAACCAATAGAACTGCTGTTAAATATGTATTCAGAGCAGTTGGAGATCACTGAATGGCTTCAAATGTTCCTTAATTTCCTTTCAACATTAAAAAAAAAAACATTCATTAGCTTTGTATTATGTTGATTAGGTGTTGTCGTCTGTGTAGAAAAGCTAGCAATGATGCTTTTATTGCAAAGGAGGCACACACACACACACACACACACACACACACACACACACACAAAACACTGTTTACCTCAGGGTGTTTTGAAGAACAGTCATGAGACACATTAACACACACACACACACACACATACACACACACAGTCAGCTGGCATCTGGTTTCATTTGTTAAAGGCCTACAATTGATAATGTGCAAATCACACGGCCCGTTTCACCTCGGACAAGTCGCATTCTTCAGGAAAGATGGAGAAAATTAAACCGAAATTTAAACCGTGGTAAACGCAGCATCTGACTCGATTCGGTTCATTTACCTTTATAAGGAAACCCCGTGTTGTATTGTTTTAGCATGTTGGAGTTCTGCTGCCGGTTACACAAACCGTATACAAGTATTTTTTACATCTTTGGAGGAGTTGGTTTTGAACGATCCCATACCACTGTGGCATTCCTGAAATCTGATTGGTCAGAAGAATCAGTCAGAGTTTCTTTCTTTACCACATGGTTGCCATGGCGATGAACAGACACATATCTTTAGAGGAGTTTGTTGCGGGTGATCCATAACACTGCTGATCCCGAAATCTGATTGGTCAGAAGATTCAGACATGCTTTCCCCGCTTTGCCACATGGTTGTTATGGCGATGAACAGAAACATATTTGGAGAGGAGTTTGTTTCGAATGATCCATAACACTGCTGATCCTGAAATCTGATTGGTCAGAAGATTAATTTAATTTAATTTAATTTAAGACTAATTTTTAGTTTCCCTCTTTGCCACATGGTTCCCATGGTGATGAACAGAAACATATCTTTAGAGCAGTTTGTTTACAATGATCCCATAACACTGTGGCATTCCTGAAATCTGATTGGTCAGAAGATTCAGTCATGCTTTCCCTCTTTGAACACCATGTGCTCATGTTTATTTTGATTTCTGTTTAAATCTCCACCCGTCATGTCATTGTTCTGTTGCCTGATTGGCGTTCACCTGTTCAATGCGATCCAGTTCTGCTCCACTGAAACACCTGCTGGTGATTTGACTAGGATTTCGAATCTTGGATTTGCCCGAATAAAGCATACCAAGTTTATGGTTAGTGCTTACAGCCTTCCACTGACCTCAAGCTAAATAAGAGCAGATGTTCCACCTACTAGGATGTAGACTACTTTTGCTGCTTACTGATGCCACTAGGTGTGCCACGGTTTGTAAACCAGGCTACACCAGAACTTATTTTTTCCTGTTGCGATCTGAATCTGATGTCAGGATTTTCCCGGAATTCCATGGCATGTGTGAATAAACAGGCTGAAGTGTGGCAATGGAAATATGACTCCATCTGCCCCCTTTTACTACTTGTTCTCTCCACGTTCTCTTTCAATCCCACACACACATACACACACACACGAAGAAAAAAGCAAATAAATGCATTTATTTAGCACCCAGACCTCCATCTGCCACTTTACACCAAGTGTAACACGTCGGCACCAAACCAGAGAGACTGAGAGTGGGAAAGAAAGACGTTGGGGGAAAAAAAGCAATAGGAAAGAAAGAAGAAGGAGCAGTGCAAGGCTTAGAGGAGGTTAACAAGAAAGTAAAGGCAAAAGGATCACAGACGTAAAAAGAAAGAATGTCCAAAAGGGCGGGAGAGAAAGTGAACGAGAGAGAGAGAGAGAGAGAGAGAGAGAGAGAGAGAGAGAGAGAGAGAGAGAGAGAGAGAGAGAGGGAGGGAGGAGACAGCACCGCTTTGCCTGCCGCCATCTTTTCACCTCAAATGACTCTAAGGCAAGTAAAAGCCAAGCTGCTGTTCCAGCCACAACGACTGACCTTTGGAATGCAAACAAACCCAACTGCAACTAATCAAAAAAGAAACAATCTGGTCCAAATAATTATCAGGAGAAAACATCAACTACTGTCCGGCTGCATTTTACCTCCATCCAACTCCCCTCTTTTGGAGGATCTACAGCTTTATGTTTTATTACCATTTGGGTTTTTTTGGAAAGTTCAGAAACTGGGAGGACTGATTTCATGCTGAGCAGAACAAGCTGGAGAACTCGAACTTGTTCTTAAGCGTTCCTTCAGGATATAAACAAAAGCATATTTCCCCATAGATGCTTTAATCATAGATTATCTGGATGAATAGTAAATTCTACTGGATCAAAAAGAAAGCGTTTACTGAAACCTCTGGGAGAAATGAGCTCACCCTGCTGCTCAGATTACTGGTGCCTTGGTTGGACTCTTGGCAGTAGGAACATCATCTCACGCCACATTTGATTTGACCTTTGACTTTACTATTCAAAATGTGTTTTTCTTCCCAATTCGATCCTAGCAGATTTTCATTTCCGTATGGAAAAGGTGTTGGCTAATCTTCGGGTATTTATATCACAATGCTCTTGAATACTTAATTCTGATTGGTCAGTGTTGATTATTGATTCATTTTCAACAGCAGCTCTGACAGCATTTCCAGTTCAAAGGCTTAAAACAATGCGCTTGTTATGTAATCTTTCTATAATAAGTGTAGGAAAAGTTTGCTAAGTTAAGTAGCCTTTATTTGTCACATATACATTACTGCACAGTGAGATTCTTTCTTCACATATCCCAATCTTGGAGGGTTGGGGTCAGAGCTCAAGGTCAGCCATGATGCAGTGCCCCTGGAGCGAGGTGGAGGGTGGGTGTATGTGTGTGTCGAGGGGGGTTGAGGACTGTGCTCAAGAGCCCAATGGTGGCAGCTTGGCGGTGCTGGAGCTTGAACCCCGAGCAACAACCCAGAGCCTTAACCACTTGAGCTACCACCGC
Organism: Hemibagrus guttatus; assembly: GCA_033459395.1. Classification (NCBI taxonomy): domain Eukaryota; kingdom Metazoa; phylum Chordata; class Actinopteri; order Siluriformes; family Bagridae; genus Hemibagrus; species Hemibagrus guttatus. Next base: position 16,393,398 of record JAUCMX010000022.1, on the reverse strand, counting down.
CCTAACATTTATGGAAGGACTCTCCATGTCAGTGATTTGTAGCAGTCAAAATGAAAGCTTTAAGTTTTTCTGATTAACTAACAAGAGAAATGGGGAAAAAACAGAGCCTCGGTGAAGGACGACAGTTTAAGGCTGACAATAGGAACTAACTTGTTTTCATGACTGTTTAGAGCTTACAGATTATTATAAGTGATAATAGAAGCTAAATTGTTTTGTAGACTATTTTCCCAAAGGCCAGAAAAAAAAATCGTACCTGTTTTTGTTGTGTCCATGTTCAGCCTTGAATGTCTTTGTCATGTTGCACTCCACAGTGGTGGAGCTCATATGAAAGTAGACACTCAGAGCTTTAAGAATTTGTATTTTCCCGTAAGTATTTCTGTTTTTTTTCTATGTGCAATATAAAGTTTCATAAGACCCTAAATTTGTTCAAAGTTAATGTTGATATCAAACCCATTTCTGCTCTTTGAGACGTCCCAAGTGCTTGTTCATCTAAAAAGCAGCTAAAATATGAAGGTGTTTATCTTCAACCACTAAAATTCTGTGTAAGGTTATCCAACAGACACACATCTCACAAAATGAGTCCTGACTCATTTTATATCAGACTTGTTAAAACTGATAAAAATAATTCATGTGTTTACACTGACTGAAAATGTCTAAGTCAGCACCAGTCTACTGGTAAAAAGGGACAAATGGATATAAAAACGGTGTAATTCTTTAATAAATGAATACTGTAATTGTTGGCTTAGTAAAATTATCATTGTTAATTATCATCGTTTTACTTGGAACCTTCTCTGATAAAGAACCACTCAGTTGTCGGGTTTGATATCAAAAAAAGCAAAAATCGAAAGTTTTTAAAGTTAAAAAAAAGAAAAAAAACAACCATTAACCCTGTTCCTTATTACTAGTCTTAAATATTTGTATACATTGAAATTAGAATTTATACTAACTTACCATCATGAGACCAACACTGAGTGAGCTAAACTATTTTTGGATCAGTGATGGACATTAAATGATGCCAGCTGCCTTGCCAGGCAGGATCGAATGTCCTGCAGTGATGAGTCAGTGAGTGCAAACAAGTCAGAGGTCAGATATTGCAGCAGGAGAAAGCACACGCTCTCGTGGCCTCGGATTACAAAGCGCTGCTTACTGCTGCAACCGGAAAAAAAGACAGGAGAGAGGTGGGATGTGGAGGAGAATTGAAGAGTAACAGAGGGAAGACAGAATGAGCCAGAGAGCATCAGATGGCCTGCATCGGATCGAGGTTGGAACAAAGAAAAGCAGCTAGACAACAAGAGTAGATGGAAGAATGGAGATGGGAAAGGAGGGAGGATGGAGCAATTTCAATTTTCCCTTCTCGTCCTATTTCACCTTCAATCACAACTCAATTTGTGAATCATACAGTATTTTGTATGAATCATGTGCAGTGCTAGACATCGCAGCTGCGTTATAGGAACTATAACAAATTGTAATTCCGCCTTAATAGCTCATCATGATGACTTGATTCTAGTCCCGATTTTAAATTTTAAGAACATCTAAGCCCCTGAATCACTCCCTGAGTTACTTTGTGTTCAGAAAGTCCTAGAGTCTATTTGTTATTCACAAATCATACTGCCTCTGCCAACTGAAGGTACACAGTGTCCCAATAATCTGACCATGTGAGCAGACTGCACATGAGCAGACTAACATCACTCAAAAGTTTTACAACCACACTCAAAAAAATTAGTTTTTGCAAAGCTTTTATCCTGTTGTTAGCTCATTAACTCGTTCTTGTATGAAACTTGTTGAATAATTTATTGTAGTCAATAAATAACAGGTTAAAACAAAACAAAACAAAACTGGGATTTAATGAGTTATCGTCCTCTCAGAAATCCTGTCAGGTTCGCTCATTTTAGCTTTTCACAACTATTAGCAAGATATAAGAAGAAGAAAAAAAGAATGAATATGACTTTAAATCCTTTTAGAAATCCTGTCAGGTTCGCTCATTTTAGCATTTCACAACTATTAGCAAGATATGTGAAAAAAAAGAATGGATATGACTTCCCAGAAAGCCTGCCACGTTAGCTAATCTTAGCCAGATAGCTACTGTTAGCAAACACTGCAAAGATTTATGAATATGACTTCTTTTTTTAGAAATCCTGTCAGGTTATCTCATGTTATTATGTAGATAACTAATACTCTAAGTGAGCACTATGACCACTTTGTAATATATACATTAAATTCCTGTCAGGTTTTTGTGTTATCAAGCTTGTTAGCATTAGCAATGAAGATTATGATGAATCCTGGATGTAACTTAAAGTCAAGTTTATGAAATCCTGCATCACCAAGAAAAATTATACAATTAATGAGTGACTTTAAATCCTCTCAGAAATCCTGTCAAGCTAGCTCATGTTAGCTATCTATCAAGTAGCAGCATGAAATATGACATCATTAGTGATTATGGCTTTAAATCCTCAGAAATCGTGGCAAGTTAGCTCATGTTAGCTACCTATCTATTAGCAGCATGAACTATAATATCATGAATGATTACAGCTTTAAGATTCTCTCAGAAATCACTACACGTTAGCTCATGTTGACTATCTATCAAGTAGCAGCATGAAATATTATATAATTGATGATTATGACTATAAATCCTCTCAGAATTCCTGTCAAGTTAGCTCATGTTAGCTATCTATCTAGTAGCAGCATGAAGTATGAGATCATTAATGATTATGGCTTTAAATCCTCTCAGAAATCACATCACACTAGCTCATGTTGGTTATCTATCTAGTAGCAGCATGAACTATCATATTATTAATGATTATGGCTTTAAATTCTGTCAGAAATCACCACAAGTTAGCTAGTGTTAGCTATCTGTAAAGTAGCAGCGTGAAACATGAGATCATTGATGATTATGGCTTTAAATCCTTTTAGAAATCATGTCAAGTTAGCTCATTTTAGCTTTCTATCTAGTAGCAGCATGAACTATATCATTCATGACTATAGCTTTAAAATTCTCTCAGAAATCATGTCAGAACAGAAGTTAGCTCATGTTAGCTACCTATCTTGTAGCAGCATGAACTATATTATCATTCATTATTAGAACTTTAAAATTCTCTCAGAAAAGGCATTACGCTAACTCATATTAGCTATATATCTATTAGCAGCATGAAATATGAGATCATGAATGATGTATGGCTTTAAATCCTCTCAGAAATAACACCTAGTTCATTCCTTTTACCTAGCTAGCTATTTCTAGCAGTAACTCCAACAATTCATGAATGTGCTCCTGTGATCCAGCTAGCTTTAACATAAAATATGATACAACTAACAATAAAACAACCTCTAATAATTCCTCTCATGTTACATAACTAGCGTTATTGTTGGGCATAACGATCATTTGAGATAGATGTAAACTAAAATACCTCAGAAATCCTGTCAGGTTAGCTCATTTTGGCTGGATTAGCAGCAAGAAATATTATAATCTTGTCTGGTTTGGTAATGTGTTTTGCCCATACAGGTCACAGATTCTATGGATTCATGGACAGTTTTAGCATTCAAACCTTTTTCTTATGATCTCATTCAGATGAAATTGAATGAAATCCAGCCGCTCCACTAGCTTTCACAGCAGATTTCTCATGAGATCAGGTTTATCAAAATAACTCATCAAGATAGTTTTGCATATTACTATAGATTTCCCCAAGTGGAAAGAACACAGAGAAAATGGCTTCATTCCTTCTGGATGGGATGAGATTTCGCTCTGCAGGTGCCTCAAAAACCCTCTGCAAGGTCGTTACCATCAAGAAAGCTTCACGGAGAGAGCCCAGATGGCACGAGCGGTGCATCAGGTGTGCAAAATGAATATGAATATAATCATAAAGTCTATGATTAGCAAGGCAGCATGCAGCCGTGTGCACAGGTCCAATTAACAGCTCAGGTTTTGGGAGTAAATATACAAAAGCTTTAAGGTGAAGCAAATTTATAGAACGTCTCCATTTCACTGGCGAGGTATTTCAATCAGAAAGGAGAGAATCATTGTCCGTGAAAGCGATCTTATGTCTCGTGTCTTTTTTCGCTGCGTTCATCAGAATCTGCCGGATGTTGAGTGCGATAAATATGCTGAGACAGCCAAACTAGTGATGATGATAATAATGATGATCGGATCTAACGTCTTTTTGTTCTATTTATCGCAAAAGGTTTCGTGTATCAGAACACCGGGTCTTACAAAGCATCATAAAATGGAGAACACTGATTACATAGAGAGCTTTGTAATCCATAAGTGGCATCATAAGCGAATGCAGATGTATGAGCGCTACAGCTTAAACATAATGCTAGAATCTGATCTCATCTTACACATAAGGAAAAGAGCACAAAGCAATATTTGAAGGGCAAACAGGAAGCATGACGCAGCGAAAGCTAGTCGACCTACAGCACTGAGGTCAGAGTGTTTTATTGGTTCAATGACATATGAAAGGTTATAATCTCTGCTGTAAATGCAGTGATGCAGATATATAAGCTGTATATTTAAGGCAAGGTGTCCTTTAACAGTGATAACAGTGTTCATAGGGATACATAAGACCTTCATAAGCCATTCATGACAACAGAGATAAACCTAAACAACTTATTACACCTGGCATAAGCCTGTAATTATGACTGGATTTGTCAAAGGTCATGTCAAGTTGATTTGACACTTTATGACACTGATATGACTGATATTCCAGCATTATAACGACTGGCTTTGTAGCGCAATGCACTTTAAAGAATGTTAATGGTGTCAAAATATACAGAAAATATATAGAGTTGTTTCTGTGCCATGTCATGAAGTTGTCATAACTTTGCATAAAATGATAATAGTCAAATTAAACCCACTTCTCTAAAAGCTGTTCATAATGCTCTTATGACAATGTTATGGATATTTAAAAAGGTCAGTTGTCATGACAGTCCTTATAACACATCACAAACCTACATATCGTTATTTCTGGCTAAAATCTTTTCACAACATCTGACATTCATTATAATAAGCCTTCATTCATGCTTATACACCTTTATTAGCTGTCATGAGTAGGGGTAGCCTCTGTGCTACTTGGGTAGCCTCTGTGAACACCACCCTCAAATGTAAAGCGTTACTCTTTTTTGTTCAAGTTCCTACGACACGCTTTATCGTATTAAAAGCAATGAAGATGTACTGAAGATGTCTTTATATAAACTTCATTCGGATGTATTCGGAACTGAGAAGAAAAACGTTGGAAGCTTTTAGTCGTTTGCAAATTGGACACAGATTCAATCTGTCAAGCCAGACATCCAAGCAAAACTATGCTAATGAGATTTAGCAACCTGGGTGTACCTGTGAGTACGACATAAACTGAAGAAAAGCAAGTCAATGAGATTGTAATAAGGGTATAACCTTAACCAAACAAAAACAAATCAGGCCACCAAAATAAAAAGATCAACCAGTCAAGATAAGAGCTAAGTCACACCACACCCTCATTACATCTACATTTCTGGCATTTTAGCTCATTTTATGCAATTGAGCAACTGAGGATTGAGGGCCTTGCTACATCTACTACATACACCAGCATGGTTTTTGAGAGATAAGAGGAAACCCAGAAAATCCTGAGGAAACCCTTAGGAACATGTGGAGAACATGTGAAGCTCCACACAGACAACAACTTCTCTTAGATTCCCTCAGGATTGAACCAGGGACGCCGGAGCCGTGAGGTTTGGGACGCGTTGGTGCCAACACAATACGTGGTCAAATATGAAGTCCATTTTTCCATCTATTGTCCTCTAATCTGTTATTTTCTTATTTCAAACTTAAGCAGTCTCACGCTATCAAATTCTTCTCAATCCGTCTGAATCGAGATGTAGGATTAGGGATTAAAATTGGGATTAACATACGTTATTACATCATTTGTCTGAAATCAATTTGTTCCCATTTCTCTTAAAATTGAAAAAAATAAAAAATAAAATCAGGATGTAAAAAATTCTTTGTTGAAATTTCGAAGTGTCAAAGTCTGTGTATGATGTGAAAGGTCATCCTCATCCTCCCTGGTTCATGCTTAAAATAGTCCTGTAAGATATACTGTATTTATTTTCCATTTGTTTGCAATATTCCTACATGCTCGAATAGGTTCAGGGCGTTTGGATAGCGTGTGGGTGTTTGTGCTGATTTTCTCCCCTGTAATTGGGATATTTGTGCGTGTTCAGCTCTCAGCGTGTAGGCCGGGTGCATGCGAGTGTGTGCGAAGGCGTGTTTGTGCCGAACGCCCACTGCACAACGTGAACCGAGCTCCCACGCTGAGATGGCCGTCTGCTCTAATGAAGTGGAAGTGAGAATGCTTATTTAAAAGTGGCAGTAAAATGGCTAATTGAGTGTGGCAGTGTGTGGAAGTGACCTGATCCACCCTTCGACCTCAGCGTGGACACGGTACAACACTGTTTCCAGATCAGCTCTCCCTTCTGTTTCACAACGATTAATATCTGCTTTAATGAGGATTGTAATGAGGCAAAACAATTGACCGCAGATTAACATGGCGGTGGTGTGTTAGCCAGTGGGATGCGATTTAAAAGTCTGTATTGATTTCAAATGGATTTTTTTGGATAAATTTTCCACTTGAACCTGATCTCATAAAAAAAAAAAATAATAAAAAAATAACACCGCTTTTTGATTTCAAGTTAAATAAACGTTAATACCGACTTATTAGAAATATGCAAGTGTTCAGTTATTTTTAATAATAAAGATATTATTAGATAGTGTAATAATATTTAACATTTTTTAATAAAATTACAAATATTATTAAATATATTGTAGGATAAATAATAATATTAAACTGGCCTAATAATAAACTGAACAACTGTTATTGTTATTTAACAAAGAAAAATGTAACATCGTTGATATGATAAGTTTTTATTTTAAAAAAGGGTTTATTTAAAAATATACAGAAGGAGTCTCCAGTGTCAGTGCTTTCTTACTGTCAAAACTAAAGCTGCACCTTTTTTGTATGTTTTCTGCGTTTTATGATTTCTCAGCTACAACAGACGACATTTTCCGTCAAGATAAAGTAAAGGAACAACAACGTCATTATTTATTATAAAGTAATAATATAAAATAGGTAGGTAATATCTTGCTTTGTGGACAATTCTCATTCACAAACCTTTAAAAAGCAACTACAAAAAAAAGTGTAGGGTCATCCTTTAGTGAGTAAAAATTGCAATACATTTTAAAACATAAATTGATTAAAAACTAAATAAAAAAAAATTACGTAAATAAATAAATAAAGGCTTTTATATTATTATTATTATTATTATTATTATTATTATTATTATTATTATTATTGTCGCTGTTATTATTTTTTATTTTTTATTATTATTTTTTTTTATTTTTGCTGTGGCACGAGAAGAATAAATGATCCTGTTATAAGAAAAATGAATCAACTTCTGGGTGATTCCTGTAATTCTGCTTCACATCTCATCCTTGATCGTTTCCCCGTGAGCACACGCCCTTAAAATCGACTTAGTTCCTGTTATCACTTTCAGTATAAGACGTCTAAACACCCGTTCCTTCACCGATCTTTTTCACGCTACTGAACTTAAAAACTATGCCAGAGAATTTACCGAACACTGACACTGACTGTCCTTCCAGAAAACGTTAAACAAACGGCCTTTCTCAGAAAACGTCACTGTATCACCAATGTTTCTTGAAATCCCTGTATGAGAAGCTGCGATTCAGTCTTGTTATAGAAAATGAATCAACGACACTTTCTGACCAATCAGATTGGAGTATTTTGTAGCGTTGTTTTATTCCATTCTTTCTTTCTTACTTTCTTTCTTTCTTTCTTTCTTTCTTTGTGTAGGTCACCTATGGTGCAGTACATGGCACTGTTTCCCATGCATCATGAGTCACAAGACCCAACCGCATGATGTGGGACACACAGACACAGACACACACACACACACACTGTAAACAAGGACTAGTGAAGAAGCTGCACTCACAAAGCAGAAACTGTCTCTATACAAAGGCAAGACTACCTCCTCTTTTAGCTGTAAGGAGGAGTGTGTGATTTCATTTTGTGCGCTGTCTGAGTCGCTGCCGATGTTCTGTATGCGCGTGTCCACATGCGGACAAAGACCCTACTCATAACCGAAACGGACAGGCCGAGGCAGCGCACACTGACTCTAGTGTGTCACAGGGGAGAAGCGGACTGATGATGCAGCTCATGTGAAATGTGCTACGCTAGCTATACTGGGTAATGTGGGGTGGACGGGGAGGAGGACGGGGTAGGGTGATGGGGGGGGGGGCGGTTGTTAATCAGGAGACGTGTGCGCCGTGCTATAGAGGCATTTTAGCCTGTAGGAACTTTATCTTCATGATAAATTGGGGGAAAAGACGCTTCTAGAAAGCAGGAGCGCAATTACGTGCAGGTGATAATTAATTATCAGAAAGAAAAAAAATATGACAAAAAGGGGGAAAAAAAAACAACGTGAAGATGATAAAGCATAGGAGTAAATAAAATATGAGTTCTGAGCTGCCTGGTGATGTCATCGGTCAGGACTTTTGGCAGGGTTGACTGTTTGTGTGTGTGTGTGTGTGTGTGTGTGTGTGTGTGTGTGTGTGTGTCTTGGAATGCCTTCCTGACACCATAATCTCTCCAAATTACAGACTCCACGTGCCACCCGCACAGCAGTCATTTAACCCTCACACTCTAATGAACGCTCCCCCTGACATACACACACACACACACACCCACACACTCATCTGCATTCCAGAGCGAACTCCTCTCTTTGCTGAAAAGACAGAATGGATGTCCCTGAATTCTACAATCCTGACATGAGAGCAGAGACAACGACATGAAAAAGGTGATTTATCTATCTTCCCCACACACACACACACACACACACACACACACACACACACACACAGGTTCTGATAAATAGTATGAAAGTCAGCTCCGACTTCAGAAACTTCAATAACGTCCTTGCCATCCAAACCAGGACTCTTGGACGTGTCTCGCTTTATGTATCGTCTCGCTGTCTGTCTAATCGGGACGAATGTCACCAATGACACGACTGACTCGCTGCTCTTCATGTATCCTGCACTCGTTTATCGTTTTTAAACAACAAGGAATGTTTGGCCAACTTGAATGTCACATGAGGACAACTCAATAAGCACAAATATCCAAATATCCAGGGACATTCAAGTTACCCGAACGTTCGTCTTTATTACAAAGTAATCTCCATCCTGCATGCTATCACTGAATGCAGGCTATACGGTGCGGAGCTCAGATCTCTCTCTCTCTCTCTCTCTGTCTCTATCTTTCTCTCTCTCTCTCTCTCTCTCCTTTTCTCTCTCTCTCTCTCTCTCACATACACACACACACACACACGTTTCAGCCCGACTGGTGCAGACGGCAGTAGGAACTCAGGGAGTTTAATCATTTCCTGAGGGCAGCTCCAGTATAAACATCAGGAGTCGGGTCATCATAACCGCACACCCAAGGACACGGGGAACATGAAGAAGCTAATACGAACGTTTTCCAGATGTAAACACTCTTCAACGAACACTGACGTTGAACGCTCAAGTTGACAAATTATCAATCAAACCTTCTGCTGCAGAGCTACGAGCAGAGCATATGCGCAGTTCCCTGCAACAACAACCCCCCCCCACACACATATAATATATACACACACGTATACACACAGACACACACACACACACACACACATACACACAGAGCTTCCCCAGCACACAACAAGAACAAGTACTTACTCTGCTCCAGTACGGACTCCACTGACTGCTGCAAAGGGAGCAAGTGAACACTTCACACTCCTCTCACACTCCCTGTCTCTCTACTGCTCTCTCCCTCTCCCTCTCCCTCTTCCTCTCTCTCTCTCTCTCTCTCTCTCTCTTTTGGACTCTACTGTGCTGAGATAGAGCGTGCGCCATAAAAGGCAGCCCAGCTAAACATGTCACACGTAATTTATCCACGGCAGGCGGCAGAGCTTCCCCTTTTCCCGAGCGTGTGTTTGGAGAGAACGGAGTTGCTGCGAAACTTCTGCTCTGCGACCGTGTTTGTGTACGTGTGTGTGTGTGTGTGGGAGTGGGAGTGTGTGTGAGAGAGCGGGTGTGTATGAGCTGTCTAGACCAAGCATGCCAATTACAACACAGTCCCAACAGTGTGTGACTCTTTTCCCTCCCTAGAGAGAATGCAGTGAGAATTGAGTGCCCTTTAATAGAAATGGTTTTACACACACACACACACGATCACACACACACACACTGATCACCACACACACACAGACACACACACTGATCACACACACACTGATCACACACACACACAGACACACACACACACTGATCACACACAGTCTGATATGACTCATTCATGCATGACAATGACAATATACACACACACACACACACACACACACACACACACACACCTAAACCGCATTTCTCTCATTCCTCAGACTGACAGAGAGAGTCTTACCTCACATCACTGAGCAGCATGTGCGAGCGAACGGGATGAGTGTGTGCATGTGTGTGTGTGTGTGTGTGTGTGTGTGTGTGTGAGAGAGAGAGAGAGAGAAAGCGTGTGTTCAGATGCAGGCGGACGGGATGGGCAGAGTCGCCGGAGCTGAGAGCCTCATTGTTCTGACCAGCAGGGGGTGTGTGTGTGTGTGTGTGTGTGTGTGAATGTGTGTGTCACACTGAACGTTCTCCCCGTTTAGAGACCTATACTCTGACATACACACACACACACAACCTCTCTCTCTCTAGCGCGGTCATTCCCTCGCTGAAACACACATGCACACACCACACACACTCCTGCCTGTGGCTCTGCGTCTGAGTCCCTCCTGCCACTCACAGCCAAGACTCCGCCCCTCAACCATCCCGCTAGGACGAGAAAGCGAGAGAGGGCGAGAGAGAGAGAGAGAGAGTGAGAGAGAGAGAGGAGGGGAAAAAAGAGCAGCAAGAGGTAAGGAAAAAAGGAGTGTGCTAATATAGAGTTGGTGAATAAATAAAAAAAATATGATAATAAAAAACTTTTAATCAAAGTGATTCTTAAT